>JBBPTO010000391.1:0-31989 GCA_038094155.1 Pulveroboletus cf. aberrans | reverse complement strand
ACTAAATAGGGAACAATGAAGTCACGTGAGATATCTACATAGGTCCGAAGAGACGAGAGTACATAATCGGTGAGTTCTCACCGGAGATACGAGCGGAGTTGGTTCCGGAGGGACCGGAGATGTCACGGATATGACATATGCGGCTTGAATGCATGCTTGATAGAGACTGTAGAAGACCTAGGAAAAGTCAACCGGACGTGGATAGACCGGATATGAACCTAAGGAGCCACAGCTCCTTACACCATGCCCTACCTTCTATTGTTCCCAATACCAACATCCCCATGGTCAAAGACCACCTAAAGTCCCTCACCACCTCCCATGACAAGGCCCTTGCTGCCCATGAACTTGCTTTCCAGACTATGGCAGAATGCACCACGTCCAAGTTCCAACCATTTGTCAAAGGAGACAAGGGCTGGTTGGAAGCCCGCAAATTGAAGTGCAATGTTGTCAACCCAAAGTTTGCCCCAAAACAGGAAGGATCCTTTCACATCATAGAAGTCCTATCCCCAATCACCTACCATCTAAAACTTCCATCCACCTGAAAGATCCATCCAGTTTTCCATGCTTCTCTCCTATCATTGTATTGCAAAAATGATGTACACAGCTCCAATTTCACAAGACCTCCTTCAGACCTTGTAGATGGTCAGAAAGAATATGAGATCAATAAGATCTTATTTCACAAAGGAACTTCATCAAACTGCCACTTCCTGATCTGATGAAAGGGCTACACAGCCAAAGAAGACTCATGGGAATCCGAGCAGAACCTGAAACATTCTAAGGCTGCTCTGATGGATTATAAGAACCATCACCCCTCCGCTTTTCCCTTAGAATCATTGTCCTCATCACCTCGTAAACATGACTACATTCACATCACCTTTGCTGCTGAAGACATCGAGGAATCCTCCAACTCCATTGTCAACTCTCTGTCCACCATCTTCACTTTAGAAGAAACCCTTTTCAAGACCTCTACCTTCATGGAATCCATTGCTGATGAAAATCGCCCTCCATCCTCCATGTTCACAGAAGCCAGCTGGAATAGCCTTCCTCCTGACTCCCCATTCCATGCTCCTATTGTGGAGATTTCCAGATCCCCTGCTCCTCGTCCTGTCACTGCTGTAAATCTTCCTATCCCTGCTCATCAATTCAGGTCATTGACCATTCCCCACCTGTATATTGCCAAATACTGTGATCGCATCTATGATAGACACATGGCCATTCCCATCAGTGCCCACCTCAATATGGGCTCTGGCCTTTACTGTCTCATTTGTCTTCTGTGGCAAATCAGCTGTCTCAACTTCTTAAACCATCCCACCGCCATCACTATTCTAAGTGAAGCCAACCTTGAACCGGATATCCTTGCCCATCAGCTCGAACTTGGCGAGTTCTTAGCCGATCTAGACTGCTATTTCACCGAGACCAATGCTCAACACTTGGAACCCCTACCCATATCTATTCCCCCCTTCACTCTCACTCCCACTCCTGCTGCTACCACCCCACCCAAGTTGTCTACTCCATCTGCATCTTTGTCCCCTCTCAAGGAAGAGGCCATTGCATTGATTGATCAAGCAGAGCTCCATCACTGTGAGAACATGGGTGAAGCCATGCTCACCACCAACAATCCTCACTACCCCCAAGCCTGCTTTCAGTGTTGTCATCTTGGACACTTTTGAGACTGATGCCCCAAGTACTTATGCCCCACCTGCCTTTGCTTTGCCCCTGGCCACAGTCAGCAGAAATGCCCTCTCTGATGCCCTATGCCTAGGCCCTCTCCCTCTCCCTTGCCCTCATCCAGAGGAACTCTGCCATCGAGCCCTACGCATCAACGTGCTTATCAAACTATTTGGTTCACCCCCAGACACTGCCCCACATCCATACAGGCATCCACCAGCCAAGCTCCACCCCCAGATGAGAGAGAAGACAACTTTAACTTTGATGATGCCACCATGTCAAACATGACCAGTGAGCCCTATGGGGATTACAAGAATTTTTGAAGTATGGTGACTTCAAGTCTACTAAAGGGATAATGTTATGATTTACCTCAGACTACATTTTTCCTTGACTTATTGCTTACATATGCATGGGTATAAGTCTCAACTCAGATTTTTCTTTCTTTTCATCGCTGACTATAATATAATGACTCATGGTCCACTTCTATCGCATTTCATGTGATTCCACTCTGCTCAGTCAGCAATTCCTTCTGCCATATTCCTTCACATTCCATGCCTGCCCTGAATTCCTTTACATATATAAACCCACTTTATCGCATGTCTGCTCCTCAGTCTAGTCTTACTGTTTCTTACCATTCACGTCCTACTCTGTACCATCGCTGGAATACATTGTTGTTCCCACTCCACGATACAGGCCCATGGGTAGCCTTAATACCTTCTTACTCTTCATAGCTATGAACCACCCTTAAGTGGGAAGTCTCCGTCATTAACCTCACCTAGAGGTCTCGTCATCTACCACCCTTCAGTGGGAAGTCCCTGGTGTCTGTCCTCGATAGTAGGCAGACTCCTTGTCCACCATTAACTCGGCAGTACCTTGGCAGCTGTTAGCTTGACAGCATCCTTTGTCACCAAACCTCGCTAGTAGGTAGGCTCCTTGTAGACATCTTGCAATCGTCAAGCTTTGTCCATGGTTAAATCCACAGTCCCAACAGTTCTATGCCTGCCCTCACCCAGGTCAGCCATAACAATTTGGAGGGATCAGAAGTCCCAAATCATCTTTCCGTCACAATCCCAGTACACTCAAGAAGTGTCCAAATCTGTACACTATGGAGGGGTAGAGATTTCCAGACTCAGTGTTGCACAGTAGTGGCAGAACAACTGTGTTTACCTATGATGGGTAGAGATATCCAGACAACAGACATAAGTAAAAAGAAGAGCTAGATGTAGCTAAAGAACTAACCTCAGTGTTGCACAGTAGTGGCAGCACAACTAAGGGAGGAATGACAAAAGCAGACTGACTAAATAGCAATAGAGATTAGAGCCCATGAACTCCAATGTAACTCTGATTATATGTCCAGAATAGGATATATGAGGTCTGAAGAGAGAGAAAGACCTTACTGAGTGGAACAGTTAACTCTGAGATGCTCTGGAGCAGAGTTGAGGGACTTGGAGCATGTCAGCCTTGGAGTTGTGGAGATGGACCTTGAAGAAAGTCAGAGGTCAGAGGAGGTATATTTTGACACTCCCACTTGCATGAATACAGAAGGTGTCAGTTGAGGCAATGTTGGCATAGAGCTAGAGAATGATGATGATGATGCAGGACCAGGAGTTTTTTATGGTGTAGGACTGGAGGAGATCACTGGAGTGCCAGAGGGTATTGGTGGAGTGCTGGAGGAGATCAGAGATCAGTGCTCCCACTGCTTTATAAGTGTGCATCATGATGGAGTTGTGTTCTTCATCTGATCTGAAGTGTCTTGGTGATTGCAAGTGGTCAGATGTGAGATTCTCCCACTGAGCCTCAGTTGTGTATGTTAACAGAGTGAAGCTGAAGTCAGAGGCTTGCAGGAACCTGTGGATGGAAGAGTGATGGAAGTGAGGAGTAGTCCAGACTCAGGTTGATGTGATGATATGGCTGCACTCTAGAGCTTCTGAAGTCCAGAGTAGTGTGGTGGAGATATGGTAGAGGCTCTGGAGTGCCATCCACATATAATGGTAGTGGAACCATTGCAGATGTAACAGGCAGTAGTACCAGTTGGAAAGATGGTGTGGAAGCCAGTGTGGGCCAGCTATTTGACAGAGATGACAGAGCATTGGAGCTCCAGAAAATGCAGGATGTTTTGGAGAGAGATGCTGTGTGTGGTGCCTGAGACCACAGAGGAGAGTTGTACAGTACCAGTTTCAATGGCATGTGCTGTGAAACCATCTCCAAGTTGGATCAGATGAGGTGAGAGAAGTGTGGAGTAGAAGTAAAAGGCAGTGCAGTGTGGTATCATATGTGAGGTGGTGCCAGAGTTGATGATGGTGCTACGTTTGATGACAGACATGGTCTTTGACAAAACATGAGCATGGGCAGTGTGAGATTTGAGTCAACGGGCCTTGGAGTGTATGTTGGCCCACTCCAGAGTTGTTGATTCTGCTGAGTGAGAGAAACAGGCTTTAGTGAGTATGTTTGCCCTCTCTGGAGTTGTGGGGCTTCAGTTTGGAGTTGTCATGTGCATGTCTGTGTGCTTCCTCTGTTGGAGAGTCAGCTTTCACCTCTCATACACATGGCAATCCTTTGTGTTGTGGCCTTCACTTTCATGGTGTTTGCACCACCAGGATGGCTTGCTGTAGTGGTCAGTGTGATTGGAGCATTTAGTGAAGTTAGTGTAGGAAACTGTAGTTTCCTACAGTGATATCCTGTCATTTCTAGCCATCTCTAGTCTCTATCCTGCACTTCAATCAATCTGAGGCTGCTCTGTACTGCTGCTGTCTACCCTGATCTGAGTCAATCTGATAGTTGTTACAGCTGATCTGGGATGGGCAGGCATAGAACCAGTGGGACTGCAGTCTTTAAACCGTGGACGAGTGGCGACGGAGCTTGACAATTGCAAGACATCTACAAGGAGCCTACCTACTAGTGAGGTTCGGCGACAAGGGTTGCTACCGAGCTAATGGCAGCCAAGGTACTTCCGAGTTAACGGTGGACAAGGGAGTCTGCCTATGATCGAGGACAGACGACAAGGACTACCGAGTTAACGGCGGTAACTCCCATGTGAGTGGTCGTGACGAAGTGACGGGAAAGAAGGTATTAAGGCTACCCTTAGGCCTGTATCACGGAGAGGGGACAATGTATTCCCGTGATGGTACAAAAGGGACAAGGTAGAGGCTGGTAGACTGGTAAGACTAGAATGAGGAGCATAGGTGCGACGATGTGGGTTTATATATGTATGGTACTTCAGGGCAAGCATGGAATGTGAAGGAATAGTATGGAAGGAATTGCTGACTGAGCAAGTGAGATAAGATCACATGAAGTGCAATCGGAGCGGACGATGAGTCAAGGTATCATAGTCAGCGATGAAAAGAAATGAATGTCCAAGTTGGGACTTATACCCATGCGTATGTAAGCGATAAGTCAAAGGAAAAGTGTTGTCCGGGATAAATCGTAACAATAGTTGTCTGAAGGTCAGTTTTTGATCCATCTGCCTTTTTTCTACTGTTTGTTTCAATCTGAATATCTGGACCTGAATTCATGCACACAGGATACCCATCCAGTCCACCAGACACTGGATTCCCATGCACCAGGTCACTTTCTTGTACACTGAATCATTGTTTTACTGCCAGTTTGTCTTGTTTTTTGTGTATCTTTGTTATACATTGCTAGGTAGCTACCAAAGTATCCTACCAATATCATTATGCAATCCATCTACCACTTATTCTAAGCCAGAAGTCCAGTCTTCCCTCTATTTCCTTCACTTCAGTTCAAGTCCTGCAACACTCATAGTTGGTTTTCTAGCCCTACCAAACAGGGGGAAGCCAGACTCAGTTTTCCAGTGTTCTGTGGACATTCAGTGAGCCATCCATACAATCCTCTTTCATTTCGTTTGCTCTCTTCGCAATCCCCTTAGTCAAGAGCTACACTCATACCCTACATATTTGCTTAGAGCTTCATTCCAAGGTCTTCTGCTGTTTTTACATCAGAGTGGTCAGAGGACTTGATGGTAGAGTTGAAGTGTTTTGGAGATGGATAAATGTGAATGGAAGACACAGGCAGTCTTAGGTGAATGTGGGGCAATGTCAGAGTCACCCAGAGAGTGAATGGCCTTGGAGGCCCGCAGAGAAGTGCTTTGGGGAGGTCCAGATGTTCCTCATCCTCCTCCTCTTGAGCAATGCCCATAGTATGACTCTGTGGGCTGCTGTGAAATAGAGCAATCAGCAGATTGGGCAGAGTGCTTGAAGGTTTTGTGTGTGAAGTTAGAGTAGGTCAGAGATGGGAGAGGTGGTTGTGGAGCAACATCATAGTCACCTGGAGATGATGAACAGCATGCTTCATGGAGTTGAAGGAGGGCATTGTAGAGTGCCTTGAATGTGGTATATGTCTGCATTCAAAGCAGGAGTTCATCAGAAATGTGATCCAAGATAATGTCAAATGCTAAATCATCACATTCTATCCAGGTATCAGAGTTAGAAGAGGTGATTTCAGAGATAGCATCAGAGTTGGTAGAAGTTCAGTCAGACTCAAGAACAATGGCAGGGATGTTTTCACAGCAGAGGATTTCTATAATCTGGAGTTTCCAAATTTGTAAGTTTGAAGGGCCCATGAGAATGGGGCAGTGGAGAGTGATAATAGCATTATCTGATGACATGGTGTCAGAAACAGAGTTAGGCAAGATTGTGTGGCATTGTGAGGCCAAAGAGGAATGACAGAGCAATCATCAGGATCACTCTGGAGTTGTCTGGGGTTAGGTGAGTGCACTAAGAGTTAAGCAAGGAAGTTTTCACGTGCCAGCAGAGCTCATAACCTGTCAAAATCTGTGCACTATGGAGGGATAGAAATACCCAGACTCAGTGTTGCACAGTAGTGGCAGAATAACTGAAGGAGGAATGATGAAAGTGGACTGACTAAATAGTGATGAAGATTAGAGCACATGAACTCTGACATAACTCTGACAAAATGTCTAGAATAGAATATATGAGATCCGAAGGGGGAAAAGGACCTTTCTGAGTGGAACAGTCAACTCTGAGATGCTCCAGAGCAGAGTTGAGGGACTTGATGTGCATCAGCCTTGGAGTTCTGGAGATGGACCTTAGAGGAAGTTGGAGATCAGAGAAGGTATATTTTGACAAGAAGTTCTGCTACAAACAGGCATGTTCGACTCCAACCCTATCTGGATGCCCATGTTACACAGAACCCCCTTGTCTGCTACCAACCCAAGTGACAACTCTGTTGTTTCAAAATGTGTCATAAATGGAAAAAAAAAGTATCTTATCTCACAGTTATTGAATCCCTCATGTACCTCATGCTTGGAACATGACTGGACAATTCTCAGTCAGAGCACTTAGCTAATTCAGTGTGGCACTCAAGGCATGCCACTGAAATGCAGCAAAAAGAGTACTCTAATATGTTTGAGGGACAGAGAACACGAATCTCCAATTTGATGAAGCAGACATAGGACTCATCATGGATTTTCATGGATACTCCAATGCTGGGTGGTCACAAAACACAGACAACTCACAGTCAGTGTCTAGTTACATTTTCCTTAGCAGTCAAGGGGCTATCTCCTAGTCCAGCAAGCTGCAAAGCATGGTGGTGCTCTTCACCATCGAGTTAGAGTACATTGGACTTAATGCCACCAGACAGCATCTCACCTGGCTTCAGCATTGGAAGTTCATCAAAGCTATGGTACTATGGCTATGCTCAAGTGGGAGTGTTAAACCCCACAATCTATCTTTCTCTGAACTTCTCCAATGCTCTTGAATCAACTCTGATGCAGAGGAAATAGTGCTGACATGGTTGAGTTAATGATCTGGCATCAGACCAAACTGATACTCATTGGGTCAGTCAGGTACCATTTCTTACATGCTTGCACATGCCTTTTGACATCTGTTACAACCCTTTCACATTGCTATTTCCTTCAATATGCTGTATTACTATTTTCTTGTTTCACCTTGACATATAGCTACAGAATCCAACTTATTCCAGTTGGAATAAGTCAGAAATCACCGAAGGAGGTGTGATCATGCCTCCACCCATAGATATTTAGTTTTCTCTTCATTTCTGTCAGGATCTATAGTGTGGACAGAGATATCCAGTACTACTTGCTATTGGTACAACTATAGGTAAGTGTCAAAATGTAACACCTTCAATCTCCAATCTCCTCTGAGGTTGTTTACTACAACTCCAAGGTCAATGCACACCAAGCCCCTCAACTCCACTCCAGAGCATCTCAGAGTTGATCATTCATTCAAATAAGGTTCTATTTCTTCTTCTGGACCTAATATATCCTACACTGGACATTACATTGGAGTCACATCAGAGTTGAGTGCTCACATCTCCATCCATATTTAGGCACTCAGCATTGTTCTTGCTCCCTCAGTTGTTCTGTCACGCCACTGTGCAACAGCTGAGGTGAGCTCTTTAGACACTTTTCTCTACATTACTTTACTTATGTCTGTGGTCTGGATATCTCTATCCTTCATAGTGCACAGATTTTGTCAGTAAGTAGATAGAAAGAGTCTTACCTCAGCCGAATGCCCAAGAGAGCAATTGCAACTGAGGTGAGTTGAGAAAGACAATGAGATTAAATAGTAAAATGATATGTGCATGTTCTAACTCTGGAAAACTCTAGTTCAAAGTCAAGCAAGGGTAAGTGAAGTATATTTGGGATAGCTTGAGATGAGAAAGGAATGACTCAGATAAAAAGAAACAAGTTGTATGACTTTCAGAAGTCATACAATGTCTTAAAAATGCTACAATGCAACTCTAAAGCAAATAGAGTGGAGGGAATGCAAAAAGAGGGCAGAGCACCCTCAGAGTTGTACCAGAGTTGTACTGAAGTTACACTTTGACAGTCTTGCAAACTCCCTCGGTTGTTTTTGCCACTCCTGGGCAGCAGCTGAGTGGGCACCCCTGCCCTTCACTTAGTTTTGATGAGATGTAAAAGAGTTATCTAAGGCACCCAACACACTAAATGTGTGATACTAAATCAATGGCTCAAAAACTGAACACTAGATTAGACATCAATCACTACACAGCCAAAGCTGACAATGACCCAATGAGAACCAGCCAAGTACATCACACATGATCACCCATCCTATCTAACACTAACAATCCACTGCACAGATGTTGGGAAATGAAACTAGAGGTTTTAATGGGTATCATGTTGTACAGCCCCCCTGCCACCACCAGGGGCAACTGACAACTTGCAGAGTCCCACACACCCTGCAACAACAGGGCATGCATAAGAGCATTTTCCCTCAGACCAAAGCTCACCCAGGTGCCTTCACCATAGTGTATCAAGTAGGACTAGACTAGTCAGTCACTATCTGATAATATCACTTGTTCAAAAAAAAAAGAGAGAGATTACAGGGACAGGGTATATCATGCATGTCATGACTGACTGGAGAATCATTTGATTGTAGCCAGTATCATCTCTTCCATCCATGATGGGCAAGAATTCTATTCAAAAGAAACAAAACATAAATCTATCATAATCCTACCACATATGATCACACATTCTCCCCTTGCTTCATTGTAAATATGCTAGAAAGCCTGGAGTGGGATTCCTGAGCAGTTAGTGTCGGAGGCAAGCAGAAAACTCGATCCAAAAGGGATCCAAGGGTCTAGAACAATGTTCAAGAGGAAAAGAAATGAAGTCCACTCAACTGTAGAGGTGGAAAATCAAAGTCCAGACTTTCCTGTGACAGTAGGGGTAAAGGCTGACTATGAAGGGGGACAATACTTGCAGAACTTGACTTGAATGGCAGCAGAAATGATGAGAAATGAGTTCTCAAGACTTTAGAAGATGACTGAAAGTGATGGGATTTGATGTGGACCAAAGGCCAAGATACAATGTTTATAGTCTGGAAATACCCAAGACTTTGTACATATTGGGGAACATAGATAAGGTTAGACATATGGTCAGGAAACTATGACAATGAGGGGAAGGACAGTATGAAACATGTTACATGACTGAGGGGATCAGGTCTGGTGGACTCCCATTCACTCTCCAAGACTCTATGTATGAAAAGAAAGAAACCTGGAACTCACCTGACTTGAACATTATGAACACTGGATGGATGGACACCAAGGACAGGATGGACAGCACTCAGAACTTGAGGGAACAATCTGGAGATGACTTATTGACATCAGGAATGACTCAGGAACTGGGAAAAAGGGATTGCATCATAGAAGCCTACAGTCTTCTACATCATGCCCTTGCAAGGCTCAGTTCAATGGCTAATTTCAAATCATCATCTGTCTCTATCTCTGGCACCTCTCTGTGCTGAGAAATGTCTGCCAATAGCAGTGACACATGCCATTGTGCCATCACAGAGCTAATGATGCATGGGCACATGAACACAATGATAATATACCAGGCAGGGGTGAGTGGGATTTCAATGGTGTAGGAAAGTGTAGTTTCCTACAGTGACATCTGGTCATCCTGTAACCCCTATCCTGCGCTCTAGTCGATCCGAGACCGCTCTGTGCTGCTGTCCATTCTGATCTGAGTTAATCTGGTAGTTGTTTGCAGGTCAGTTTTTTATCCTTCTACCATTTCTCTACTGTTTTCTCTCAATTCAAAGTACCAGACCCGGACCCATGCACACAGGATACCTATCCAGTCCACTGGATACCGGATTCCTGTGCACCAGATCACTTTCCTGCACACCAGATCTATTCTTTTAGAGTCAAATAGTCTTATTTTGTCTTTCTCTTGTTATATATCATTCAGGTATGCCTGAATTAGGATGTACTTCCCTACCATCACTATGCAAGCCATCTAGTTCCACTCAGTACAAATTCTAAGCCAGTTTCCCTCCAGTTTTCCCCATTCCTGCCATAGTCCTGCAACACCAAGTTGGTTTCCTAGCCCTGTGGAATGGGGGGAAGCCAGACTCAGTTTTCCAGTGTCCTGTGGACAACCAGTGAGCCATTCTTATAGTTCTCTTTCATTCTCTTTGCAATCCCCTGGGTCAAGACCTGCACTTGCACCCTCCTTATTTGCTTAGGACTTCATTCCAAGTCCTGTAGCTACTTTGCACCAAGCAGAACTGCTCTGGGATCCCCTGTTTCGAACTCAACGTCAAGGACAAACTCAAACTGATGGGTGGGAAATGATTCAGAGGAAACAATGAAGTGCTGTACACAATGGGACTTGGCTGTGCAGATCCAATCACGTGAGATCAGAGCAGGCTGTTGCTGTTGCCAGCTTCCATTGGCTCAGGCATGAACAGTGATGACACTTGTACATTCTCATTCAAGCTTGGGAGCACAACATGGGAATGCTAATGTCCACTTGAATGGGGAGCTGGCATGGATGGTGTGGACTCCAATCAGAAGGATGTCGGGGTATGTGGCAGATCATCAAAGTTGTCTTCAAATACCCTCATTGAAGATTATTCACACAAGAGCATCAGGATGTACTTGACTGCTTCCAGCTCTGAGAGACCGAGCATATCCAATGTCGACTGTTGCTCACACTTGTGGCTGTATGTGCACTATGCCTGCTCTCTCTCATACTCAAGTTCCCTGCAGGACTTGGCAATGTCCTTGTACATTTCATACTAAGGGCAGGTCGAGACAGACAAAGTTGACACTTACAGTGTCCCTTGGTGGTGACATTCACCTTTGTGTTAGCCTCAAATCTGTAAACAGAAGGTATGGCTGGTCTGGAAAGTAACATTGGCATTGTAGATGCTGATGAAGCCAAGCAGATCAACAATGATGATCATGGTATTGTCACAAGAGTTAGTGGAAATAATGGGTTCTATACTGAAGATATTGCCAAAGGATGATTCACCAAAAGAGGTGTTCACCATGTCTTGAAATTGGATATCAACATTGATGTGGTAGATATGCAGGTTATTGGCATACTGGATGAAGAATGACACCATCAAGCCTGCAGTGCAGTATAGCCAAAGTTTCATGATCTGGGTTTCTGCTCTGCCTTATTCTTTATATAGCTGAATGGGGATTCTCAGGGTGAATGAGTGCAGGTATCCAGATTTGGCATTCTGAGCAGATGCAAACCACTCTGCAACACATGCAAGTCACAGAGCAGGATGTCCCTGCTCTTTAGTGTGCCAGTAATTAAACCATCAGCAAGGCTTCATGCTGTTAGAGCTGTGTGGGCGAACTCCAGTATAACTCCAGAACTCCAAAGCTAGTGGTAGGACCTTGGCTTCACCTTATATGGTGGGCCACTATCCAAGTCTTGGTGTGTGGTCCTGTATTTGTCAGAGGGTTCAGAGGTGAGATGAGTCAGAGTGACTTGGAGGAGAGTGAGGAGTACCACTAGGTTACAATGGGAGTCTGGCATCAAGCTGAGTATCAGAGGACATCTAGTCTATTCAATATCATGACTGAAGTCATTACAGAGGGTTTGTACACTATATACACTACAGAGGAGACAGATGAGTAAGTATGTACATATCTGATTGGTAAGACAGAGATCAGAGGAAACATAACTGGAGCAGTGCACCAGATGCACAGTTCACCAGAGCTGTGCTGCACAGGATTAGAGAAAGGTATGGAGCATGAGAACTAACTAAATAAGGAACAAGATAGTCATGTGAGATATCTACATGGGTCCGAAGTTACAAGAGTGCATAATTGGTGAGTTCTCACTGGAAATTTGAATGGATTTGATTTCAGAGGGACTGAAGTTGTCACAGATATGACACCTGCAATGCTGATGAATGGGTCTGTGACAAGTGACTATTGATGTTTATTGGTAGTCCATAGGAGCTGAAGCATCTTGATGTCCCACAGCTTGATATGCCTGTCAGTGTCAGCTGACAAAAAAGAATTGTGAGAATCTGAGTCAGGGATGATCTGTTGTACAATACCTTTGCATTGTTCATCAACATCTTATCAGATAAACTTGATTGCTGCATCTGGGGTGAATTCAACTTTGGAATTTCCAATGCCCATGACAGTCCTGGAGGCATCAATGTAGCCCTTCAAGACTTTTTCATTGACAGAGGTTGACCACACAATGATGTTGTATTGGAGGAACAATGTAAGGAGGCCATGTTCTGATATGAGGTGGACCCCACTGATGGATGAGTAATGGGGTGCATGAGTGATGGTTGAATTACAGGAGTGGTGCCAGCATCTGGAAAATAGTTCAGTCATGTGTGTAAGTTGCAGAAAGAGAAACATACCATCAGATGATATAACAAAGGATAAACTCCTTGTGCCAGGTATGTTCCATCCACTGATGAAGCAGGATGGACTAGTTTTCTACTTCATGCTTGAGACTGATGCCAAGAAACTGGGCAAGAAAGGCACAGAGAAACTGACAGGAGCATGTGAGTGCAAACAGGGATGATAAGAGGTGGCATGTGTGAGGAATTCCTGGAAAAGAGTGAGTAACAGGAATCCATGTTAGCAATGGTTGGTGATGCACAAGTATGTGTTCTGACAAGATGGTGTAGGAGCCTGAAGCTCCCTACAGTGACATTCCTACTTTCTCCAAGTATTCGTACATCCTTCAAGTTCCTCTGAAGTTCTCCACTGCTCCTCTGAGACTCAAAAGTCATAGGCTATCTTTTCAAGTTGGAATTATGACCTCTGGAGGACTGGACCTTAGTTTCCATGCCCCAAATGAGTCATTCGTGAGTTGGAGTTGTGTTTTCTTATTGGGATATTACTTTCTTTAGTGTCTACATTTGTTTCTTTATCATTCCTTTTGATTCACAGTCTCAGGAGTACCCAGAGTTAAAAGTTTGTGTTACAATTTATCCTGGACTATGCTTTTCCTTGACTTATTGCTTACATATGCATGGGTATAAGTCCCAACTTGGACATTCATTTCTTTTCATCACTGACTATGATACCATGACTCACCATCTGTTTCCGTCACGCTTCATGTGACTTCCTTCCACTTGCTCCATCAGTGATTCCTTCCACCATATTTCTTCATGTTCCATGCCTGCCCTGAATTCCTTTACATATATAAACTCACTTCATCGCACCTATGCTCCTCAGTCTAGTCTTACCATTTCATACCTTGTTTACTACCTTGTCTCTGCTGGAATACATTGGTGTTCCCACTCCATGATATAGGCCCAAGGGCAGCCTTGATACCCTCTTGCTTCTTGTCACCTTGAACAACCCTTAACTGGGGAGTTACCACTGTTAACTCAGAAGTCCTTGTCATCTGTCCTCAAATCATAGACAGACTCCTTGTTCACCATTAACTCAGAAGTACTCTGGTTACTGATACCTCAGTAGCAAACCCCTTGTTGCCGAACCTCGCTAGTAGGTAGGCTCCTTGTAGATGTCAAAATGTAACACCTCCGATCTCTGGTCATCTCCAAGGTCACCCACTACAACTCTGAGATTGATGTGGATCAAGTCCCTCAACTCTGCTCTGGAGCATCTCGGAGTTGATCATTCTACTTAGTAAGGTCCTTTTCTCCCTTCGGACCTCATTTATCCTATTCCGGACATTACGTCGGAGTTACATCGGAGTTCAAGCACTCTAATCTCTGTCACTATTTAGTTAGTCCGGTTTCATCATTCCTCCCTCAGTTGTTCCACTACCACTGTGCAACTGAGGTTAGTCTTTTAGCTACATCTAGCTTCCCTCTATTTACTCATGTCTGTAGTCTGGGTATCTCTACCCCTCCATAGGTAAATACAACAGTTGTTCCACTACCACTGTGCAACTGAGTCTGGTTATCTCTACCCCTCCATAGTCCACAGATTTTGACAGTAGATGCCTTGCAATCATCAAGCCCTGTCACCTCCTTGTCCACAGTTAAGACCGCAGTCCCAACAGTTCTACATCTGCCCTCCTCCCAGGTCAGCCATAACAGTTTGTATATAGAACTTGGTTCTAGAAGTGAATTACCACCATCTACCATCAGTTCTAAGTCTCTGAAGTGATTTCCTTCATTTTCCTTCAACTCCAGTCGAGTCCTGCAACTCCTGTCAACTCCATAGTTGATTCCTTAGATCTGCTGAATAGGGAGGAATCAGACTCTTATTTTTCAGCTCTCTTAGGACATTAGTGAGCCATTCATATTTGCCCTCACCTATTTTCTTTCTCTCTTCACAATCCTCTGAGTCAAGAACTACACTCACACCCTTTTTATTAGCTTAGGAGTTCCACTTTGGAGTTCCTAGAAGTTTTACAATGGTTTTATGGGGTAGCTTTCAAGTGGTCATGTTGGCATATAACAACAGGCAAGTTTCAGTGTTAGTGGTGATCACACAGAATCACCTGTGGGTGAGCATTGTCAATCACCAAGCCAGCTCGTTTTATCATACCTTAGGTAAGCCTTATTTTGGGCACTACTAGCCAGAGGGAGCTCTGAGCCACTGCTGACCAATGAATATACAGATAACCTCTATGATTCTCAGTGTCACTGTAGGATCCTTACCATGAACCCCTCCCTGACTGTTCTTGACACATATCCAGAAATCATGCTGAAGCTGGAACAAAAACCATATACTGGATCAACATTCCAACTTGTCATTGTATTTGACATTGGTACTACTTACAGTGGTATATCATTCTGTATCTTGCAGCCAGGAAAGATCCCTGAATCACAGATGGTCTTGAAGTGACTTCACTCACTTTCTATTGGTGTGATAATCTGCCTTACCTGGAATTAGATATCCTGAACAGAGGCAAGCAGATGGTTTCAGAGTGCCTTCTATCCTATGCTATGATGCTGAAGGTGATCTCAAAGCAGTTGGCTATGAGGCACTTAAGGACAATGTGATCAAGAAGACAGTGACTGAAGGAAATAGTCAGCTATTGACCAAACAAATTTTCTTGGAGTGCTCACACATGTTACTGGTAGGTGGAAACTTCACCCATTTCTCAAACATCAGCTAGCAGGTCAAATCAAGAATGATGACATTCCACCACTTTCATGTGCCAAAAAAAAACATCATCAATGTCCTAACAGATTTCATCCAGTATCTTCATCACTGTGCCAAGATTTACATTCAAGAATCCTGCCCTGACTACATGTGAAAATCTGCTGAGAAACAGATTCAGTATGTATTTACACATCCAAATGGCTGGGAGCCACAGCAGAAGATAATTTGGGTTGCAATTGAGCATGCTGGACTTGTTTCCAGCACTTAGGCTGCTGAACAAACCACTTGTGTGCACTTCCTTACAGAGGGTGAAGCTGCTCTCCATTTTTGTGTGCAGGACTTGTTGACTGCAGAGATATCCAAGCCTGAAAGTGAGGGTGTTCTTGTCATTGATGCTGGTGGTTGTACCATCAATGTAACCATGTATTTAATGAACTTCAAACTTACTTCATTTGAGGAGATTGTGTCTTCAGAATGTAAAGCTTGTTTTTTAATGATTCACTAGAGTTAACCCATTGTTTTAGATTGTCTTCAAGGTTCAGCATTTATTACACACAGAGTAAAGAAATTCTTCCAAGGTAAGTATTGATTCATTGTCTCCACAAATACTCAGGCTGACATGCTCAAAAACAGACAAACTTCAAGGCTGGTGTTATTCAAATCCTGAAATGATAAATGACATTATAAACACATTTGACCAGACAACAAAACTTCATGTGTCTAATGCAGATCAATCAGTTTATATCAAAGTGGGTAGTCATTGCAAGTATGATTTGGCCCATGACATTAGAGGTGGAAATTTGAGGTTCTCAGAGCAAGATCTTAGTTAGTTTGATTTATCTTTTGATATAAAACACATTGTCATGCCTCTAGTGAAGAAATTACCAGACTGTTTGATGATTCTATGCATACTATTATCAATGCATTCAAACAACAATGTGGCTACATCACCACACCTATTACTGCAGGTGTGCTCAATATTGAAACAGTTGCTGATGTTTTTTGTTCTAGTGGGGATTCCTTGTTGGTGAATTTGAAGCCAATGATTGGCTCTGGTTGAGACTCAAGGCATACTTCAAGACACAAGGCATCAAGTTTGCTTGTTCAAATAGAGTGTATGCATGCATTTTGTGTACTCTATGAGAGCTTCATTAATGGATTGCAGTCATAAAGCAGTCTTTGATGGTGCCCTTTCACTCTGTATTGGCTCTCTGATTAATTTATGCAGTGTACATGCCACCTATGATTTAAAAACAACTACCCATGTTGAGGGAAAAAATCCTGAGCACCACTCCAGAGGAAGAACCTGGTATGGAGATGCAACTAGATATCTCCTTGTTTCAAACAGATTTCAAGCAATTCTGCACAAGGATGGTTTCTGACAAACTCTGTGCACTATGAAGGGGTAGAGATACCATAACTACAAACATAAGTAAAATGAGAGCCAGACATAGCTAAAAGACTAACCTCAGCTGTTGCACAGTGGTGGCAGAACAACTGAAGGGATTATGAAAGCAGACACATTAAATAGTGACAGAGATCAGAGCACATGAACTCCGATGTAACTCCGATGTAATGTCCGGAATAGGAAATATGAGGTCTGAAAGAAGAAAAGACACTACTGACTGTGGAATCAACTCCGGAGTCAGGAGTTGTACTTTGTAGGAGAAAGTTCAGAGTTGCATGGAACAGGTCCAGAGTAAGTCAGAGGACCTTGGAGGAGTTATATATTTGACAGTTTCTGCCTTTCAGATGTATGTAATGTATCCTGACATAGTAATACAGGGTGTTCAAGTCCATGAATTGAGGGAATTTCACTATCCATTCTCTTTTTATTGTCAATTCAAATCAGATTTTTCATGCATTCATACAATAGACATTATATGTTATGAGGGTACACTATCAAATCCACAATGGCTTGATTATGATGAAAATGAGTCACTTCAAGTTTCTTTCATAGAGATAACTGAGTTATAATTTCCAGAGTCATTCTCCACTGCCTGCAGAATTCATTGTGACTTCAATGGGGCATGAAACACATTATTTCCACAGAACAAGGTGTCTGAAGAACCTGGGGTTTTTTATGAACTGTCAAGATACTGAACTTCTCCAGGTCTCGGTCCAACAGAGGTCCAAGGGGTATCAGTCAACTCTGGGGTAAAAGAACACAGGAAGGGCCGGAGGTCCAACAGAGATAGGATGGAACAAGATGTGGAGGTGACAAAGGCAGAATGGGGCAGAGATAAGGGGTTGTGGGGGTGAGGACTTGATGCAGGACCTATGTGTCACACCCTTGCCTACTGTCGGATCCTCATTTCGGAGATGGGAAGGACAAGGTGAAGAGAATAAAGGAAAGGAAGGAAACTTTGTCGGGATCAGACGGAGTTAGAGGAGTGAGAACATCATTAAGAGACTTCAAGGGACTTTAATATTCAAACTAGAGAATACAGAGAAGAATACAGGAGTTATATACTAAGAAATCGGATCGGAGTCCAGAACAGAGAATGAAGGAATCATATGTAAAGGTACAATGATGATCAGAGGTCATAGGGTGCCAAGGAGGCGATGTACATAGGACTAGAGAATGGAATGTAACACAGGAATAATCATAGGGATGGTTCATAGGGCTAGAAAATGGAATGAACATAAAAGGAAGCAAGATCTGGACCAATCATAGTTGGTCCAATGGGGGAAGGGGTTCCAGTATCAGAGGTCTGGTGTGAGATAGGATGGAGTCCATCAGAGGGGACCGGAGATGAGGAAGTCAGAGTTGAAGGTGGTATAGGGGAGTTCAGAGGTGTGGGGAATGGGGAATGGGGTTAGAATGGGATATGACATGAACTTAGATTTGAGGTGATTATTCTGTTTTGATGCACAGAGTTCAGTGCAAAGATTGCATGGAAAGAAAATGTAAGCACTTATGGACACTACATTTTATGTCACTTCATTGTATCACTTTGATGTGCTAGGGAATTGAAAAAAGGTAAGCCCATGTAAAAGCCACAAGCTCATTAACAGAATCTAAATTCTTTGATAGAAGTCCAGCAGCAATCATAGCACAAGGTTGACTGAAATAAATGAGCTATGTCAATTGGATGTTGTAACAGTAAGTTGTTTGACCCTTTTGACATTGGCATGTCTGCAAAACTAGTTCCAGGTTTCAATGAACATTCAGTATGAGATAATACTATCATCCCTCTTAGGAAGCTCCAACAGTAGTATAAGATAGCAGTTCAAAGTTTCTCCACAGACTGAATTTAAGTAAAGCTCCTGGGGCATATAGTCAATGTCTCATTGGCACTGATCCTCTTTCATGCATATTTGTCAAAGTATAACTCCAGTATAACTCCAGTACAACTCTCAGGGTACTCCACCCTCCTTTTGTACATCCTCCACTCTATTCACTCCAGAGTTGCATTTATCTGTTTCAGGATAAATGCCTTGCTTTATCGTGCCACTTTTTACACATCATATGACCTCTGAAAGTTGTATGACTCATTCTTTTTCTTTAGACCATTCCTTTCTCATCTTCAGCTATCCCAAATATGCTTCACTTACTCTTGCTTAACTCCAGATCAGAGTTCTCCAGAGTTAGACACACACATACCATTTCACTTTTCAACTCCCATGTTCTCTTCAAACTCACCTCAGTTGTGATTGCTCTCTTGGGCATCTGGCTGAGGTGAGATTCCTTCATTTACTTACCTATAATTGTACTGATAGTTAGTAGTACTGGGTATCTTTGCCCACACTATAGACTTTGACAATATTACATCCTATAAGGGTAATGATAAGTAGACAGTATGATTTGAGTGTCTGGACACAATGAATACAAACAAACTCTCATCTCCTGAGCTGATGAAGCTTACATAAGTATAAGACTGAGACATGATGCCTGTGAACAACCCATGATGTGATTCTAGTACAACCAATATTGGAGCACAATGAAGTTGTCTGTCTGAAGTGATTGAAAGAATAGCTGTTTTGTGATTAAGGCTAGTAGTGCTTCATGGATAATACCCTGCCATGTCAGCAGGCTGACAGTGGCAAGTCCCAGGTCCATCTCTACCCCAGTTATCCACCTCTATCCACAACCTTGAAGGTGGGTTTACCATATAGATGTAGTCCCCCTACAGGACTCACTCCAGTTCGTTGCCCGCCCGCCCACTCAGTTTTCTGCCGTTGGCCATGGCACGCTTACAATTTGCACTTTTAGTATGAAACTGCCATTTACCACGGTGGGCTCACTACATGGGGCATGGCTCCATTTTCCAGCCACACATGTATGAGTTCACAATCCCTAGCCGCTTGCCTCGCCTTCACCATCGACTCCCATTAAAACATTACGTTACATTCGCACCGGAGCTTTTCCAACTCGACCATGGAAGCCTCACAGGTATACTTACACACCGAAACACTCAAACCGTCTGCAGATCACCTTTGTCAGGTTTCTTTAAGCTTCAGGCTGTCTCCCCCTTCCCATTGGCCCGATCCTTTAAGCTCAGCGACATAGTGCTGCCGCTTTTCCAAATCTACGTCGCAGTGTCAGCAATGACGTCAGGTTGCATGGCTATGCATTGGTTGCATTCCGTGTCCCACTGCAAAACGTACCATGAGCCCACATAGCCGCGCTGATCCTGTTCGAGACGGTAAATACGAGTCCAACGACAGGTATGCCTTCCAGCAATGCAGCAGTGAAACCGAACACTGTCAAAACACAGTCAGCAACTTCAGTCTCAGTAGCAGAGGCGCAGTCGGTGGGGTACACACATCGGTAGCCCCATTTTTGCTCCTCGATGAATACAGCAATTTCATGGGGTGTCATCTTTTTCGCCTTAAAGTACTGTTGTGCAGTGAGGGATGGATGGGTCAGAGCATTGTCAGAGCACTGACGGGAGAAAGATAGGTTTGACTCACGGGTTTGTGGAGGTGCTGCGCCGTCCCCAAGGCTTTGATAGCGGCAGCTGCGATTGTACCCACGAACGGATACAGCGACAGCGGGAGGAGCAACACTGAAAGCGCCATGTAGCGCCTTTAGCAGCCTGGCGTATGGTGTTCACGAGGACATCCACGCACCCCGTTTGATGAAGATCCCGATGGCCCATATGCTCATCTTGTTGCTCACGTGTGCGCTGAAGCTTTCGTCGACTGTGGGTGGTACATCCCATTCCTCGACGTATGGTTGCCAAAAGTTTGGACCCTTCCCGCGAGAAGCGACAGTCTGATCCCATGCACGCTGACGAGCGATGTCGATGTTTCGAGAGAGAAAGAAGGAGATTATAGACGTGACCTGGGTTCCAAGCAACAGGATCGCCATGTCTAGAGAACAAGACCTGACACCGGGTGGAAATGCAGGTGTCAAAGGACGTACAGGTGGACACGTTGAATGGCAACTTGAGCCCCCCAAAAGTCTCCTCCGAGAGATCCGAAGCAGTCTGCGAGAGGCGAGTGATATAGCGAAGAGAAAAGATGGACGAAGGATTGTTGAGTAGAGCGCGTATGATGTGCCTTTGAAGCCTGTACGTCAAGCATGTCTTGTGAACGCCTGTAAACATGGGCACTATGTAGATGTATATCAAGACGCACCCATACAAACCCGACGACAACGCCACGCTGCACGCCGTGCTTACACTTGTCCCAAGCAGGTTTGTAGAGCGACTGATCCGTGCATAGCCTGTACGCTCCGACAACAACGTAAGAAGGAGGAAAGTTAAGACGGAGGGCTGCTCGCTTGAGGTTGGTGGGTACAGAGTCAGGTCCCAGGTTACTACCTGACATGCCAAGTGGCGGATGGTCGTCAGTTTCGGCGTTTCCTTGACGCCAACGGGCTTCTTTTCTTTACCGACCAACCATGAGGCACCTCACGTGCTCCACCGATACCCTGATGCAGACTTGGAGCAAGCCACTGGAAAAATGTCTGAAAGTCTTCGAGTCATTAACGTCGACCTCAGCAGTGCGTGTTTGGGTCATTTCGCCGTAGGCAGGTCTGAAACGCGTCATTTGACAGTCATTACTCATTAGGGCCGAACTACCGGGTATTTCGAGCGAATGGTCCAAATTATTCGTCCAAATCCATGTAGACGGTAGTGCGACCTCTGTTCGTACCGGATCGACTAAAAAGGCTGCAAGACATGAGTGGGGTGAACGTCTCTCGTTGTGAGTCCCCTTAAATCGAGCTGATCATCGATTCATCAATGCTGCAGACCAGCGCGATTTGAGACGATCCTTCGTTTTGAGCTGAAACGGAAAGGTTTTTTGCGCCAGCATTCACTAGCGTTTGCAGAAGCTTCGGTATCAGATCTTCTGACAAGTCAAGAGAAATCTGGTGGTATGGGTGAACCCGTTTATCTACTTGTAATGGGCACCGACTACACGACCAGGGCAAGATCAAGACTTTCCGATACTGCTTCGACTACCTATCGAAAGTCAATCCCTATGCACTCGTGGCATGGAAGACTGTAACTGCTTTCTATACGGTAGTCATTCTGTAAATCAGCGCCTTATTGCTCACTTCCTCCATCAGATTATCAAAGGACAGGTAGACCGATATGGGAGGCTTGATGAGCTCGCTGAGTTGATGCGGGATACCTACGCTTTTGTTGAGAATATCAGGTCCTTTCCGGAAAAGATACCCATCCTTGAAGCGACGATCCAGACTCTACTATCGCAAACGGTCGAATGCACCATGTTTATTCGTGAATGCAGTGGACATGGCTTCGGAGGTATTGTCGTTCGCCCCAGTCTACCCTTCTGATCTCAGACGGAGCTAAACAGAAGGAATGGCTTTCAGTGCATGGACGGATCGTCAGGTCGACGAATTTACGCGCAGCTTCGCTGCTCTCAAACAATCCTTACAAACAGGCGCTGCCATACAAGTCGCACTTGTTTCTTATCGCATCGACGGAAATGTCAACAGACTGCGTTAGGTGCAACCAATTTTGTATTGTCGACATTGCTGACGGGGCACGTTTCAGTTGATACGCAAACACTACTGAAACTTGGACCCGCCGACATGGACGATGCGGCACGGCCTGAATGTCTTCCAGACACGCGCCTGGATATCCTCACCGAGATTTTCGCATGGGTCTCTACCCCCAGCATGAAGAGCAATGTCTATTGGCTGCACGGTTTCCCTGGTGCAGGGAAGAGCACAATCGCAACCTCTGTAGCAAATATTTTCCGTAACCTCCGCCGACTTGGTGCATTTACGTTTTTCACGCGGGGCATAGCAGCTCGGAGTGATCCCTCATTGCTCATCCGCACGTTAGCCTATCAGCTTGGGGAGTTCGACCATCGCATTGGTAACGCTATCGCAAGGGTCATCGAAGAAACACCAAGTATCAGACAAGCACCTCTTCGCTGGCAGTTTCAAAAGCTCCTCGTCGAGCCGTTCGCTGCCATCGCGGATTATCTCACGAATGGTCCCATCCTCATAGTGATCGACGCCCTTGATGAATGCGGAAGGTCCGGTGCGCGCGAGGAACTTCTCAAGGTCCTTGCCTCGGAAAGTCCCCGGTTGCCATCCACAATTCGGATCTTCGTCACGAGTCGTGCGGAAAGAGACATCCGCAGCGCGTTCAGCTCCTGCATGCACATCATCCCTCGCGAAATCGACATCAAGTCTTTTGAGAACGAGAAGGACGTGCAGAAATTCATCCACCATAGGATGGTCGACATCCGTCTGCAGAACGAGGATTTGGATCTCTCTTCAGATTGGCCCGGAAAACTGCAGATCGATGCGCTAGCGCTTCGTGCCTCTGGGTTGTTCATATGGGCTTCGACTGCTTGTCGGTATGTCGCGGAGGGACAGGATCCGGAGGAAAGGCTATCTCAGCTCGTCCAGGCTGCATTATATGCAGACGCCGAGGCAGCTCTTGATGGAATCTATATCACTGCCCTCGAATCTGCAGGTCGATGGGAGGACGTCGCATTTGCCAGCGATTTTCGGGACATCATGGGGTTGGTCATCGTTGCGGAGAATCCCGTCACACCGCATATAATCGACCTCTTGAATGCCAATATGGAGGGTAAGAAACACCGTCCGTGTCTGCACACGATTAGACATCTAGGGACAGTGCTGCAGTGGGCGGAAGACAAACCTATCTGCGTCATGCATCCCTCTTTTGAAGATTTCATCACGGAGAAGCGGAGGTGTCGTTCGGACGCGTGGTTCATCGATCGTCCAGCCCAACATCTGCGCGTCGCGAGGCTTTGCATTGCCCGACTGGCGAAGACGTTGAGGAAAAATATTTTTGGGCTGAAGTTGTCAATATTGGGTTGGGAGGATGTGCTTGCGGAGGATATCACATACCCTGCTAGATATTGGGTGGATCACC
Organism: Pulveroboletus cf. aberrans; assembly: GCA_038094155.1. Lineage (NCBI taxonomy): Eukaryota > Fungi > Basidiomycota > Agaricomycetes > Boletales > Boletaceae > Pulveroboletus > Pulveroboletus cf. aberrans. The sequence goes on along the minus strand of JBBPTO010000391.1, from coordinate 8,164 downwards.
TATGCAGCTCTGGAATGCACGACTCTGGAACGGTGGCGGATGAAATCCTCGACTTTTTGCATTCACACTTCCTACATTGGATCGAGGTCATGGCCGTAATGAAAAAGGCAAGACAAACAATTGGATCAATGGTACGGTTCAGAGAGTGGGTCGATGTAAGTAATCTTTGTCTCCTGCAGGTGTCCTCTCTGAGCAGAGCGAACAGAGCAACTGCGCGGATCACGAAGCCCTTCGCACGTTTGCAAAGGATGCTGTTCGGTTTGTTCAGGCGTATACTCACGTATACGAACAACACCCTCTGTTGGTCTACCAGAGCGCACTTCCATTTACTCCAACAGCCACCAGGGTGTTTCAAACGTTCAAAGATGACCCAGAGCTTCCCGTCGTCGTGGGCGGGTTCCGTGAGCATTGGTCGCCCTTGCTCATGGAATTCGGCCTTTCTGGAAGCAGCATCGTCGCTATATCCTGTTCCTCTGACGGCCGATACATTGCTTCCACAAATACACGGGGTATCTTGGTGTGGGACTCGACATCGGGCGAACTACTGACTAAGCCTATACAAGCAAGAGTAGGTTTTACGGCCATCTCCTTCTCTCCAAACAGTCGCCATATCGCGTCCGGGTCGGTCGACGGCGTCATCAAGCTATGGGAAGCGTGTTCTGGGGAACCGGTAGGCTGCGCAATGGAGCAACATACTGGGCCGGTATATGGCCTCGCCTTCTCAAGTGATGGAAACATGCTCGTATCTGCATCCAAAGATCAGACGATCGTCATATGGAATGCGAACGATGGCTCGATGATGCATCCGCCACTAACGGGGCATCGAAAGTCCGTTCTTTCCCTCGCATTTTCGCCTGTCGAGACACATTTCGCTTCGGGTTCGCGGGACAGGTCGATACGGATATGGGACGCCGCGGTCGGTCAGGAAGTTGTATCGCCCATTCTTCACAAAGGAGGTGGTGTCACCTCCCTCATCTACACTCCAGACGGGACCAAGCTCGTCTCGGCTTCAGACGACAACACTATTCGTGTCTGGAACACGCACGACGGGACACTGTTCTACAACCCGCATGCCATCCTGCAACCTTCTCCCCTAGTGTTCACCAATCACAAGAGCGAAGTCTACTCCGTAGCAATCTCTCCAGATGGCAAGCTCCTCGCTTCGGCGTCCAAGGACACTACCGTGCGCCTGTGGGACATGTCGACCCACACGGAACTCACTCATCTCATCCGACAACATCGTCTCCCCGTCCGCGCCGTCGTTTTCTCGCCTGATGGCAAGCGGATAGTGACTGCCTCCCAAGACGCGACGGTGCGCGTGTGGGACGTCGAGAGCGTCGGGAGCATGGGCGCAACGCGTCTTCACAAGGGGCTCGTTTCCCACCTTGCTTTCTCATCGGACGGCACGCGACTCGTGTCTGGCGGCTTGGACAAGACAGTGCGGGTATGGTGCACTGAGACAGGGCGAGCGCTCGTCGAGCCACTGAAATTGGAGCTGGAGGCGAGTGCCGTCGCGTTCGACGACCGCTACGAAGGAGAGGGTGAAAACGGGCAACAAGGACAGGTCCGGATCTTGGCTGTGGACAAGGACGGGGCAGTGTTCGCATGGGACATGGCGACGAGAGAACTGCTGACGGCGACACCGGCGGATCACCCTTCCATGTACGCGCGAGAGGGTAGCATCGCCTTGGAGGGGAAGTGGATCGTGGATAAGATGACTGATGAGACGCTGAGCCTGCTGCCAAACATGTCCCCCGCCAAAGCAAGGACTTCCCATGGGAACAAACTGGCAATTGGACTGGCGAATGGAAGTATCATAATTCTGCGCTTCCCCCAGTTGTCTAGGAATTGAGGTACTCGTGATGCTGGGGGCCGAGGCACTAAGGTAGTTTGACATCAGATACTGGAGACACAGCAGGTGAAAATGATCGAGACTTGCTCATGACACACTATTGTATGTGCAATTTTAGCTTCTGTGCACACTATGATCTAGCTGCACTATAAAGATAGATTTTATTGATCAATTGTATCAATCAGATGTACAGAGTAACGTGTCTATGGATGAACATGTCAATTATTTCCAGTACAATACCCAGGACTTTCCATAGAGGAAGTTACTGAAGTGGAGCTGGTAGGTATAGAGTGAAGATATGACCAAAGAACGAGTAGGAAGATACATATAACGATAGAATAGGAGAAACAAGAACGAAACCTACCGTCGTTCACTCATCTCGCGTTACCCCCAACACAGTGGATGTTTGTCGGAGGATTGCACCGCGATCAACGGCACAGCTTTAGAGCTGACGTAATCGGTCAGTATTGGGAACAAATATCGTCTACTAATCCACCCATTCTCATGTTCCCCTTCTTTGAGTGGCCCAGTCTTGCCAAAACCTTCTTTGCAATCTCCGTCATCTTCATTTCCCCCATGTTGTTTGGCATCGGCAAGAAAAAGTGGGACCCAAAGGGGAAGGTGTGTTCGTCAACCCCTACCACATCCGTTTTCTCTCCATCTTTCACGTTGCCCACTATAGATCTCAGCACGTCTACATTACGGGCGGTAGTCAGGGCCTCGGACTAGCGCTCGCCAAAATCCTCGCAAAGAGAGGTGCCAACCTCTCCATCGTTGCACGGACGCAGAGCAAGCTAGATGATGCACTGAAAGAGCTGGAGGTGACTGTACCTCTGATCCTCCTAACGTTGTACCCACCTTTCTTGCATGTCCCCCGTAGGCTTTCCGAGTATCCCCTACCCAATCCTTCCAGGCGTTTTCCTTCTCCCTAGCTACCGCTTCAGCATCTGCTGAGGCCTTGACAGCCGCTACAGCAGGTCAAAAGCAACTCCCAGATGCAGTCTTTTGTTGCGCTGGTGCTTCCAAGCCCATGTTCCTCGTGGATATGGGCGAAGAAGAGCTCGAGGGTGGAATGCGAGACGGTTATTGGGTTCAAGCTTGGACTGCTTGGGTGGGTCGCTATTCTAGTCTGCCTGTATTCATTCCCTTACAGTCGTTTAGGCAGCTTTGAAAGAAATGGCCAAGACAGGACACAAGGGCAAAATTATACTTGTTTCCTCGACTCTCGGGTTTATGTCCATCGTCGGATACGGCTCGTACTCCCCTGCTAAGCATGCTTTGAGGGGTACGCTTCCACGTGGACTTGTAATACCATGCGATATTAATCGCACTTTCGGAATCTAGCCCTAGCGGAATGCCTTAGTTGTGAGGGTCTGCTCTATGGTATTACCACACATATCTTCTTCCCACCGACAATGTATACCCCTGGCTTTGATGAGGAGAACAAGACAAAACCTGCTATCACGCGCAAGATCGAATCAACGGACGAAGGGCTGACTGCAGAGCAGGCTGCCCAAGGTCTCTTCAAAGGGGTCAAGAATGGTGATTTCCATATCACAGCGGACTTAATCACGAGCCTGTTCAAGGCCTCGACGAGAGGGAGCTCCCCAAGAGCAAATGCATTTGTCGATACTGTGTTGGATTTCGTTGCCTTGGTTGGTCTTCATTTCTCGTGTTATTTGCTAGTCCTTTTTGACACGCCCCGCATTAGATCGGAGTGCCCATTTGGCGTAGCACAGTTGATAAGCAAGTCATTGCACACCGAGAAGAACACAGTGACTACCTCAGGCAGAAGTGATTCTTTGACGGCTCTGCATGACAAGGAACGATCGCTTGTCTGTGTCAATCGTAACAATTCCTTACGTTGCGATGTTACGAACCGGCTATCCCGCCTCTGTTACATCTCTTTGATTTGTCTGACACGCTTCGCACCTATACCCAGCATACAATCACCTCCCGCTTGTCCGCTCTCTCTTCGGAGTATACCTCTTCGCATTGGTCTAGCTAGTTTTTGGTACTTGTGCTCATATCTATGTCTACAATGAGACCATCTGAGAGAGCGGCAAGCGTGGGTACGATCTCGTCACCAAAACAATTTCTGAATTCCATGAGTCGATCCGACCGTCTTCGTGCAACTATCTTGACCCATCTACAACTCGCCACGTAGCAAGCAGTACTCTACGGCGAAGAGGATAAGAACTCAAGAGATTGTGGTATTCATAGATGAGCGGAAGTAGAATTAGCAACGTACATAACCCCCTTGACCACGTCTGCGAGGCGAGACTAAAACGGTCATCTGAGTTCTGACAGTATTCAGTCTCACTGCTGCATTGCTGGAAGGTATACCCATCAGACTCATGTTTACCGTTTCGAACAGGATTGATCGACATGGCCCTTCGGGCTCCCAGTACGTTTCGCGGTAGGTGTGCGTATTCATGCAATTTGACAGTACTGCTGACGCTGACAGTTCAGATCTAGCAAAGCAGCAGCACTGTGTCGCTGAACCTACAGGCTCAGGGCGATTGACAACAGTGGGGCCCAAGTGCGAGAAGGCCTGGACAATATTACTTAGATGCAGGATGGTTCGCAAATGTTCCGGGGTGTGTATGCACACTTACGATATCCTAGTCAAGTACGAAAGGCTGCGGCACGAGTGTAATGGTCTGGTTGGAGGTGAAAGTGAAGCAAGCGTTGGCCAGGGACTGCGAGCTCACGACTGCTTAGGTCGAAATGGAACCCCCCCTTGAGTGGTGGGACTCGCGGCCTGAGAATAAACATTCCAGTGTCACAATTTCAGTCAAGTGAAAGTTCAAACTGGGTGTGACGATATTGGCCTAAAACTATTTGTGGGACGAGATGAAAAGACTGACTCGGCACGTATAACAAATTCTTGCAGACTCTCACCAAAGCCGATTCTAACAAGTAGCACATTTCCAACAGTGACAGCACTGACACTGCATCACACGGTCTCTGCCAGTGGCAGTCGAGCAGCACTTGTCGCTGATGGGCATCAGATAGTCCTTGCATCGTTCAGGAAACTTGATGGCCCCAAAACGCTCGCTTGTCGTAACCCCCACATCACCATCTCTGTCCTCTCTGGTTTGGCAGCCGTCGCAGACACCGGTCCGAGCGCAGGCCAGACGGAAGAGACACTATTGGCACCCGTCCCATTTCGTGCAATATATTCTACTGCAATGATGACGTAAGATCAACATGGGAGGACTCGATGGCTTCCCGCGAGACAAACATCGCAGAGCCAGGTAGCACCACAGGCACGTTGTCGTCCCTCATGCAATCGGGACAATAGGCAGCTGGGAGGTCACAGTTAGGGAGACGAGGCATCCCAACAGACAGACGAGACAGGGATTTGTGACCACTGCACCATTACCATGCATGAAATTTTGTGCCGTCGCAAGACCGACACGGGGAAGGCTTCGGCGGATGCGACCACAGGATTGACTTGTCTTCGGGACTCCTTACGCAGGACAGCTTGGCATCTTCCCCAGAAATCAATTATGGGTGAATAATTCGTCCAGGGCTCATACTTGCAGGGCAATATGTTACGGTTGGGACAAGGAACGAATGAAGTGACCCCGTCAGAGACTACGCATGATTGGCACACCACCAACTGGCGCTCGTAACGTTGTAAGCAGTCGATGGATTCTGTGGCTGGATAGTCCGAATTCCGGCATAAAACAGTGGTATCGCAGTCCCTGCGGTACCTCGAGTCAAAGTCGCAGAGTGGGCATGTCTGCAAGTTGACAATGCGATGGAATGGGACTGAGTCCCGGATGATACCCGGGTCGGCAGAGACACTCTATGGTCCTGAATAGTAGCACAAGCAGATGACGAGCGTGAATGAAAGCACTCGTACTCTTCTTAGGACACGCTGTGTGTATTCCTGGATTTCGGTCACCGAGGTGGCAGCCAATGCCTGCTGAGAGTGAGTCCCCTTGAACCGGATGTCGTTGATGTCAATTTTATGGTGGATTCCCGACTGAGATCCGAAAGAAAGAGGCAAGCAATTTCGGAGAGATCAGGAGTGTGTTGCATTCCAAGTTCAAGATGTTGGTGGTTGATTACAGACGGGGGTGCCTGAAGAGGTAACAATTCCAAGCAAAGTTTTGGACCATGAGTGTGCAGGAAGAACCAAATCCGAATCCTCAGACGACGCATGGAAATGGGTGACAGCGGGAGTAGTTGACATGGTCAGCGCTGCGCTAAGTTCGCCCGAATTGCTCCAATTTTATTTCAATGCAAGGCCAAACTTCGTTCAACAACCACAATTTGACTCGTGCGTAATGGCCCGGGGGTGTCTCCGTACGTTTGTCTGTGGGCAGAATTCATAAAATGATTGCACACAAGCGCATTCAGCCCGCCATCACCAACTCAACTTTGTCTCTGGGATAGGTAGTAACAGTGTCAGGCTGTTGATGACCAGGATTCATCCCGCAGTGTGAACGAAGGACATTACGGTATGACTAAACTCAGTGACTCGGATAGGGTACAGTTTAAAATTTCACTAGACTTACTCACAACTGTGAATTAATCTAGGTGCTTGAGCCATTTTTTAACAGCTGTTATTAACTGTTGAAAACCCTATTCTATAACTGTGAATAGATGTTTTTTTTATAGTGAAAGTTTATGAAATTTTCAGAAATCCCAGCTTGGTTCTGCATTAGATACTTCAGCAGTCATTTTCACACTTGTTGTAGTACATTTCTGTGATGACACACCAGCAACAGGATCAGTGGCCAGCAAATCACATAACAGCAGACTTTCCAGTGATACCTCCTCATCTGCAAGCAACTCAGCCTCTGCCAAATCATCATCTGGAATGTCCATGTCATTTAGAACCACATCTGAGTCATGGAAGTCCCCACTATTTTACTGCAATGCATTGCCAGCTCTTCTCATCTTCAAACTTCATAACCAGCTTGTTTATCAACAACTTCTGTGGTCAACTCCAAGAGCCACCAGTAAGGCCTGATAAGGCATTGAATATTCCAGAAACACCTTCTGAGTTGGGTACTGAGTCCAGTGGCAAGTCAGGCTCAAAGGAAGCCTACATACAGAATTGATAGAGGACATTGTATTGAAATTTGATATTTGCTTTCTGCTCCTCATTACATAACCAAGGTTCTAGACCATGATCACATGATAATCAGTCATTTACACTCTCATATTGTTTCATCATTCACTATAGTTAAGAGATACTTATGCTATTGGCTAGTATCTATATCTTACCAATAATTTCAGTTATCAAGTCATGTTTCAAGACTCATACCTATCCTTATACAATAGAGACATATATACAGAGACAAACAGTCCTGTAAAGTATTTATAGAGAGCTTCCTGATGGTCACTCTCTAGTTATTCAGTTCCTTTAACTCAGACAGTCAAGTCAAGTCCCCTCCTTCTCTGTCTTATTTCAAGACCCTCTATCTTGTAATACTCTAATGACCCTTGGTGAGTTCTTCCATCATGGTCTATAACCTTTTCTCTCTCTCTCAGTCCTTTGACTGGTAGGACCACCCACTATCTGAGAGGATGAGACAAAGGAATCTTTGCATGTCAAACATTGATTTTGAAGCTTTCTTTACAGTTGAATATGCTGTTAGCTACTTAGTTAGAAAATCAGCAACAACAGACATGCAACAATGTGGGATGATACATACCGCTTGTCCATACATAATATAGGCCTTATGGACACCTGCCATGATGTCAACTACTCATTGCTTTATGATGTTGTCACTTGGGAATTTCAGATGTTACTGCACAAGTATATCAACAACTGCAAGGACTAGTGGGCCCCTTTCTTCAATAAACAGAAGTTGATTACCACTTGTCCTGGTCTTCCATCCAAATACCTGCTTAAATTGCTCATTGAGAGCACCTATGTCACTTCCAGTTTGATCAAGTCGGTCTTCATCAGGTTGGAATGTTAAAAATATCAAATACTTCAAGATTATTGTGTTTTCTATAGGCAATTTATCAGGAAGATCAAGTATTATTACTCACAAGTGTTTGAGGAGAGATATGAACACATTAAGGGTGAGAGATTCAGCAGTTGGCAGTAGCAGTAAGTCAGTCATGATCACTGATATAAGGAAACCTGAGATACTGTAAAGATCTCACTGTTGGAAGTCATTCCAGCCATGATCTAATCCAATGTATGTAGATATTGATATTTCTCAATGACATTGTCATGCAAAAACCAGGAGGTTGTGATGTCATTGCCAGGTATTGACACTGCATTTCTGGTGTATTCTGATCTGGTGAATCATTGCATATGCCCAGAAAATGAACAGG
>JBBPTO010000390.1:0-32058 GCA_038094155.1 Pulveroboletus cf. aberrans | reverse complement strand
GACAGGTCTTAGCTAGGGTTCGCAGTCACGCGACCCTGGGAATCCGCGCTGCCTCCAAAATTTTCACCAAATTTACCAGACCGTCTATCGACGGTTTGCCTCATAGACGGGCTGGTCACCAGACTAAGAGAATGTGTGCAACGCGATCATGACTAATGAAAGCGGGCAGGTCCTGTTCAAGACCTCTCATGTGGCCAAGTTTGGAGTGTCCGGCAAGGGCACGACCACGATCCAAAAGATCAAGCCCAGCGATGACCCCATGAACATGCACGATCAATTTGAAGTGTTGGCTGAAATTGAATGGCACTGGGCAGCGCATTCGACGTTTCGCTTGCACCCACGGTCAGGAGTTAAAATCTGATGTCCTCATTCCCCGGCACGGCATCAGTGGACGGTGATCGGTGATTTCACGCACATGGGCATCTCACATCATGACACGTGTTCTAGAAAGCGCACGTTTACCGGGCCAGATAGCCACTCATATAACTGGAATATGCGCCGTCGCAAACTGGTGGTTAGCCTTATTATCTTGCTGTGTCGTGCTTGACACTCGCATTCCCACATAGCTGTCACGCGACGACGGGACGCGGGCGGAAGTAGCGGAGTACCGCAGGCATGGTTACGGTATCACGGAGCCCAGTCATCCCCCATATCTGGAGATCCGGCCAGAAGTGATGCACATACTGGATTTGATTGTGATCACGCTCATCTATGTCGAGAAGATTCACATGGACAAGGAGAGAGCAGGGTAGGGGATAGGGAGCGAGGTATCAAGGGCAAATGACTCCGGAATGGTCCTGCTGTGATTTTGCGAGGGCGTCTTAATAGCGCTGAGGGAGGGAGGCACATGTTAGTACAGGAAAAAAAGTCATATGTCAGTGAGGCGGTAAACGTTTCGTGACCTATGAATCAATCTACAGGTTCTTTAGTCCATGTACAGTCTGTTCGAGGCGTCTGAATTGTTAGATACGTTCCTGGCATGACCGTCACGCGACTTGGCGAGTATTCCGGCTCGACTGACTCTTCTAGGTCGTGTTCAAAGTCGTCCTCGTGAGTCGTCAGTGTCCGGGTGAGTTCGGATTGCTGGCAAGTTGTCAGAGGTTGCTCCGGAGTGTGGTGGACGGCCCACGTATGTACGCCATCTCGTACTTGTCGTGTCCATGCTGACTCGACTTGATATCAGTCCGTGAATGTAGAACGCTTCGGGGAGATGCGGAAGTGATGTAATTATGAACAGGGAGTGTCTAGGATGTGACAGGTAAGGTTAAGTACTACGTGTATGGGCGAAAGCCTGCCGGGCTTTCCGGTCCGCGACAGGTCAGGGGGGGAGCGAGCTGCGTACCCGTATTGCAGGAGCCTGTCGACGCATGTAGCGAAGCTTGACCCTGATGAAAGGAGACGGGGGTACCTTATCGTGGGGGAGGAATGTTGCGGGGTTGGGAGTGGGATGGGGGAGGTTGAAGCTCGTGTAGGTAAGGGGCTAGGATGAGCGCGTGTTTTCGTAGGTAGCTGGTGAATGCTTCGCTAGACCAGCGGCCCATGATTTTTACTACGTCGAATGGAGTACCTTTTAGTAGATAGTGTAGAGTCCCGATGCGCAAGCTGTGACCTTTGAGGTCGGGTAATTGGTATTGTTTCACGAGTTCGGCGATGCGTGATGTGACCTCGTTTTTGGTGAGGGGTTGGAGGCCTTTGGGGTGGCGCCAGGCGAAAAGGTGGTCGTTGGACCGGGCGAATTGATGGAGAAATGGTTGTTGATCCAGGTGAGGGGGCTGGTTAGGTGGGGGGTCGGGGCGAGTTGTGTGGTCTCACCTGAGGGTGAGCACTTTGTGATGGGAATGCGTAGCGATAGGACTTCCAACCCGTTGGGATCATGTTCGAGGGAGATGTGAGTGGGTGTGATGTGGAGGGAGGGTGAGAATTTTTTGAGCGCAGGAATAGTAAATTTGCCCAGGCGGGAGACGGAGAAGAAGGTGGCGGTGACGCAGGCTAGGATGGCTGCGTCTCGCGGGGATTGTGGGTCCATCATCAATAATTTGGCACTTTTACTGTGGCGTCTGGAAGGACTGACGTGCTACTGACACCACTGATGCGACTGACTGAACTGACACAAAGTACCGACAGGTGGCCAGTGTGCTCAGAGCCTCAGACAGGTTATGATATATGTCAAACACACAGACCTTGTACAGATTCAGGCAATAGTGTACGAATAATGGTCTATGTACTTGTTGACATAATAAGCATTAAATGCATCAAGTGATTCGGAAAAATGAAATGTTACAGGCAGATCTTCCTTGCTATACACTCCTATCAAATGTGCCCCCCGTAGTATTGTCTTCACAGATATAACGGCCCAAACTCACCCCCCAGTCATGTTCAGCTCTGGAGCCACAATCCACATGCCTGTCAAACTGTCCTGCTCATCACTGATTGGCAGGAACCACTCAATAAGGGTGCACGAATACAATTCCCTGTGAAACCTGAAAGAAAATAAAAGTAACATGCACACAATCTTGAACAAACCTTTGAGAGGACCATCTTCTGAATTTCCAATATCTACAAACACACAATCCTGTCATGCTGTTCCACCCCTCCATCATGGGGTACATCATATGATATCGTGATGCATTCCTCCTCTTCCAGAATGGTCGCTTGGTGCATAGTATGTTGTTGTTGCTGAGTCGAACACCTTGACCTCACCTTTGAATGAGGGACAGAGCTGGATGTCAACCTGGTCCCCAGGCACCTCAGCATCAGGGTTCATTTGATCATACAGAAAGTGTTGAATACAATCCCCTAGCTCTGGAATGGCATAATGTGTGGCTAAATCTGCACACTGGTGTGATATGTTTTGCACTAATATCAAGTTATATAGTCAGTAAACATGCCACAGTAACAAATGAAACTTGCCATTTTTGCTTGCCAGTTGAACACAATAGTGAGATTTATCCCCATCAATAGCTTGACCTTCTTCAGCATCAACCTTGTTGGGAAGTGAAACCACACCTGTCCCAGGTGGAACCAATGGCCCATTCAACATACCCCATTGTGTCAATGCTATGTGTGCAGCCACCAATTTGTCCAAGTGTTGGTTGGTAAGAAGCATCTGACCAATTGCCTCAAACTGATTGGAGTGGTGCCATGGTTCCTTCACTGCTTTGATGTGAAATAATTCAGTGATCAAGGAGCAGAGACCATTGGGTGCACCAAACATTTTGATGAGCACATGGTAATGAGTTAAGGAGTGTTGTCAAGATAGTGAGAAGTGCTTGCAAATGCCAACCTCCTTGAAGATCTCCTGCTCATGATGGAAACACTCCACCGCATTGTTGATGATATTTAGCTCTGTTTTATTGATGACATCTTTGCATATCATGTAACAGAACTTGAGGAATGCTGCAGTGGCCTGAACCATCTTGTCTGGGATTAAATCAGCAATTGCTGGTAAGCAAACCTGAAATCAAGTGAACACCTGCCTGAATGGCTATGACTGATAAGAAGAGTACTCACCTTCATTAAAGCCTTCGAATTGTATCCTGTTCACTGCTTGAAGCCACATTCATCAGGGAAATGCTGCAGCCCAGGAAATGGTGGTGCAGCAGCAATCCTGATGATAGATGTTACTTGAATGACAGTAAGAATCAAATATGATGACCTACCTGTGGTCAATCTCAGCTATAATCTCAGCTGCCTGCCACTTTGAATGGGTGGCCTCCGAGTATTCATGAATCCAGGTGATGAGGTGATCCTTGAATGTCCTCTTAATCAGCTGGTGAAGGAGATCAGCTGCAATCAGTTCATGAATGTCAGCATGTGGAAAATGAACTGTAAATGGCTGATGGATTGTTAATACCAATGGAGTAATTTCAATACCAAGGTATACATACCTCAATATTGTTGATAATACTGTACTCATTCCATAATGACTGCTCATTCATCACTCTACACAGGTATGTTGAGTGCCTATGTGCCCATGGCCCACTGCTGCCATCGAGCTCACTGTTGGGTGCTGTACAACTAGTTAATGTCAGTTGAGGCTCATTTTCAGTTCAAATGTGCAAGACAAGCCTACTGTGCACACCAGCCCTGCACAATGCATGTAAGCATGACTTGCTCAGGGTAATCAGCAATGTAAGATCCTATGCCATATACAATTCAGTGGTAGTGACCATCTGCACATCAGGTGATGTGCAGTTTTGACATGGCTTGCTTAAGTAAGCTGAGGATAGCAACAAGGGATGAGTAAAAAATCTTGTGGTGAAACTGGCAAAAGTGATCATCATCAGTGTAAGCTGCTGTTGCTAGCAGACCGTGACATTAGTGCAAATATGAGGAAGAATGGTGTAATGAAAACTCACTTTTTGGAATGGAAAGGTAGGCTAAAAGAGTCACTACCCCTTTGTATGCTTGATGGATTTTGTTGTGAAGGTTGCCCAATGAGATGTACAACGGATGGTACTCAGTATGACCAGTCCCAACACTAACCAGTCTTGTCACTGCCTAAAATGATAGGTGTGAAAGTTGCACCTAGTGTTGCCACAACTTTGGCTTATAGCTGACTTAAGCTGGAGCTGAGTACCCAGTTTAGCCAAACCCAGCCAAGCCACCAGTATTATGCAGCTTGGCTTATTCTGGCTTGGCTTTCGACTCCAAGCCAGCTAACCAAATTAATTCAGTAAATTTTTGTATATACATTTTTTATTTGATTTCTTTATAAGTTTTTTGTACTGCCTTGTACCTGATGTGATGAGCAGCAATAACTGCATCATTGTTTTGATGTCGCATGGTGAGATGGGGTGTGCAGATGAGAGTGGTGGCATGACCAGATGATGTGGCACCATGTCATTGTCGTCATCGTATTGTGTGGAGGCAAAAGGGCAGGACAGGCAGTGAGAGCCTGGGATGACATGGCCAATCTGCCATCATCATGCTCTCATGAGTTGTTGTTGCATTCAGGTGATAGGGCGAGGGGGTGTGGTGACATGGCAGCATGACAATGACATAGCCACTGCAAAAATGCAGTCACCATGTCATCGTCGTGTGGTCATGTGAGGAAGAGATGGTGAGGCAAGACAATGGGGCAAGCAGCAGAAGGATGAGGATGGGAGGGGTGGTGACATGAGGATGACATGGCTGCCACAAAAATGTGGTTGTGTTAAGACCGGATCTCCTCTGCTCAAACTCCGGTCAGAGATCGGAGGTCGAAGGGGATCGAATGGCCAGAGATGGCCAGAGGTCCGGAGGATCGCATCTGGAGGGGTGAAGGCTTGGCGCAGAACTTGTGTGTCACACCCTAGCACTGTCATGGTCTTCTTGGTCGGAGACACATCGGAGGATCTGGAGCAGGATTGGAAGAGAGAGTCTAAGATGATATTCAGGCTAAGGCTATCTACATACAGAGTTGGAGTATATATACGGAGGGAAATCAGAGGCTATGTAAATAGGTAAGACGGAGTCGGAGAGGTCATATGCCGGAGCTGTGCTACACAGCGTCGGATGGTACAGAGAGGCGAGACTATACTAAATACAGAACAAGGAACATACGTAAGGAAATCTATGAGTTGTCCGGAGGAATGGAGTTACATATTGACAGGGGGTGTGCCGGAGGTATGAGTGGAGTTGTGTTCTGAAGGTCGGAGTTGGGTTGGATGGACAGAATATGACAGGTTGCCATGTTGTTGTCATGCAGTCGTGTGAGGATGACAGCGAGGCAAGAGAACAAAAGGTGAGAGGGGTGGTGACATGGTGATACAGCAACGATGTGGCTGCCATGAAAACATGGTTGCCGCATTGTCATTGTGCAACTGTGTGAGGGTGATGGTGAGGTGAGAGAATGGATTGGGTGGCAAGACGGCAAGAGGGGCAGTGACACAGCAACATGATGATGTGGCTGCCATGAAAATGTGGTTGCCATGTTGTTGTTGCGTCATCATGCGAGGGAGAGGGTGAGTGTGATGATGAGGTGAGAAGACAAGGTGGGCAGCAGGAGGCCAAGGATGAGACAGTGAGATGGTGAAGGGGGAAGCAACATGGAGGCACGATGACAACATGGCTGCCATGAAAATGTGGTTGCCATGCTGTCATCGTGTGGCCATGTGAGTGGGATGGCAAGATGGATAGTAAGAAAGGGAGGATGAGAGCGAGTGGTGGTGATGTGGCAACCACAACATGACAGTGTGGATACTGTAAAAATGTGGTAGCCGCGTTGTCATTGTGCAGTCATGTGAGGGAGAGGCAGCAGGTGCAATGGTGGAGTGACAGGACAAGGTAGGTAGTGAGAGGATGACAGCAGGGTTGGAGGGGTGGTAACATGACGGTAATGTGGTTGTCATGCCACAGTCATATTGTTGTGCAATGGCACACCTGAGATAGTAAGAAGGAGGTGGAGGGGAAAGGGGAGATGAGAAAATTAGGTGGGAGCATGGAATCAAGGGCAGGAGGGTGAAAGGGAATGACATGGCGACACAGTGACATGACAATGCCATGGCTGCCATGAAAATGCAGTTGCCATGTTGTCATCGTGCAGTCATGTGAAGGAGAGGCAGTGAGGGCAAGGTGGATAAGTGGGCAGCAGGAGTGGGAGACGATGGGTGGCCCAGCAAGGAGGTGGCTTGAGCTGACTGTCAGTCAGCTCAAGTTGGCAAAAGTCAAAATGTGGCTCTCACCAGTCTCTGAGCCAAGCCAAGCTGCCTTAGGCCCAGAGCTGAGTCACTGGAAGCCAAGCCATGTGGTAAGCCACATATAGCCGAGCTGTGCTGAGTCAAGCCAAGCTGCAGCAACACTAGTTGCACCATGTGTATTGGCATCCTGAGAAATAAGTTCCTAAAGTGAAATATCATCAGTGGAATTGAACTTTGGAAGACATGGATCTACCTGTCAAGATCTATAGTATGGGCAAAGATACCCAGTACTCAGCCAGATGCCCAAGAGAGCAATCACAACTGAGATTCACCTATAGTGTGGGCAAAGATACCCAGTACTACTAACTATCAGTATAACTATAGGTAAGCAAACAAAGAGATCTCACCTCAGCCAGATGCCCAAGAGAGCAATCATAACTGAGGTGAGTTTGAAGGGAACATGGGAATTAAATAGTGAAATGATATGTGCGTGTGTCATATCCTGGAATCCAACCAAGTCAACTCTGACCTCCAGAACTCAACTCTGCTCATCCCTCTGGTGATTCCTCACCAATTATGCAACTCCATAACTCTGGACCCCTCTTAGATTTACTTATGTATGTCTCTTGTTCTCTATTTAGTATAGTCTCACCCCTCTGTCTCCTCCGATGCTGTGTAGCACAGCTCTGGCTCATTCCTGGCCTGGAGCACAGCTCCAGCACTCAGACATCCGACCTTCATCTTATATATCTACATAGCCCTCCGTTACTAATCCACAGTCACTCCGATGTATATATACTCTGACTTCTGTATGTAGATACCTTAGCCTGAATATCACCTTAGACTCTCTCTTCCAACTTCTCCGGTTCTCTCTGATGCATCTCCAACCAAGAAGGCCGTGACAGTGCTGGGGCACAACACACAAGTCCTGTGCCAAGCCTTCACCCCTCCGGACCTCCGGCCATCTCCGGCCATTCGATCCCCTTCGACCTCCGATCTCCAACCAGAGTTAAGTGAGAGTAAGTGAAGTATATTTGGGATAGCTTGAGATGAGAAAGGAATGGTCTTAAGAAAAAGAATAAGTTGTATGACTTTCAGAGGTCATATGATATGCAAAAAGGCATGATAAAGCAAGGTATTTATCCTGAAATGGATAAATGAATCTCCAGAGTGAATAGAGTGGAGAACATACAAAAGGAGGGCGGAGTACTCCCAGAGTTGTATCAGAGTTGTACCAGAGTTATACTTTGACACTACCAACTGATCCCAAGCCCACTGACCTGACATGAGGTCACAAACTTCATGACATCCATGTTCATCTTTGACTATCTGTAATGAATGCTTAGTTAGGTCATGTTCAAATTTATTGGCACAACTCCTACCTTTGCAGCATAGTCAATCACATCAGCAAATTCTGGGTTTGCAAATTGTTGTTCAAGGATGGTGAGAGGATGGTAAAACCAGACATCATATTTGGCTAGCATCCATGAGGGAAGCTCTTCAGGCAAGGGACTGGAATACTTTACTGCCAAAGATTGCCATGGACAGTCTCCATGTGGGATAGCATCGATGGTGTCATACAGGTCATTGTGAGAGGTGAAGGGGGGAGCATGGGGGGTGTACATTGCAGCCAGAATGTTCATAAGCTCATCTATTTTGCCGGCTGACTCTGTACCTTTTTATACAGAAAGTCTGCTAGCTCAAATTGACTGCTGCTGGTATAGGGTGTCCAGTCTGGTTTGCAGTCTGGTTCAGGCACATGTTCTGAAGATGGCAGTGCTGAATTCAGTGGGAGGTTGTGGCCCAAATGATCACATGGAATTTCTGAGAATTCAGTAACCGTAAGTAAAAACAATGGACACTGTAGACACATGCACCACTAAGTACAGGATGGAAGCGAATGGAAGCTTGAGGTAAATCTGGCTCATTCAGGCCACCAATTGGGATCACACCATGATCTTCCTGTAGTTCTTGTCCATGGTGCAGCCCTTGAACCTCATGGGTATGGCTGTGCTATTTCAGACCTCCAAGTGAGCTGCAGCTTTTGTTGCAGCCTGAGAACCAACATATGTAGCATTTGGGTTGATGCAATTGAACACAGTAGCGGCCAGCTGGCAACATGAGTGCACTTGAAAAATGGTAGTCCTTGACTAAATGGAATACATACTGGATTGGCAGCTTGGCCCAGATGATGATGACAAAGCCAGGAGGGCATGGGTAAGTTCCACATGGTCACAGGGATGTAATTTGCAGAGAAATGAATAACTCAGGCCATCTTCATTCCATGGCCTATCAAAAATGGCTTGTCACCATGTGATAGTCAGTAAGATGAAGGGATGAGAATGTAGACCACATACATAGTGAGATAAGAATGCCCCAATGGCCTAGAGCTGAGAGGTGACCCTGTGTGTGTTTGACACTGAAAAAAAAAGTGTGGTCACTCCCTGATTGTTTAAAGACTTACCAGGGTATTGTGATGCTCACTCTCTATGTCATTATGCCTTGCCATATCCTCACTCGTGCTACAAACAAGACTCGTCATCCTGGTGTTCCTGACATGCCAGTGCCTCGACGAAGCAGCCAAGTCATCCAAGAGGAATGTGCAGCTCAATGAGCTGCCACTGCCACTGTTGAAAAACAATGTGGTGAGGATATTTGCCATGCTGCTGAAATAGAAAATCAGTTAGATTTGAAATCTCGAGCACAACATGCCAACTTCCTTAATCCAACAGCAGAAGTGAAAAGCACATTGGGCACCTCTGACCCCTTGAAAACATTGGCCTATGCAGCAGCTCGTTTCATTGTTCTTCCTCAACCTGCTGCTAACACAACAATGACTCCGATGTGCCTGGGCAAGAAGCACAATTTATCTTCATGGCTGAACAGTGGTACTGATCAAGGTATCAGTACTCTGGTATATTAACATAGTTACTCACCTTTTGTGCTTATCATCTAGTTGATCCACCTGAACTTCTCATCTCAGGATGTGATGACTCAGGTGAAGATACAGACAATGATATACCATCTAGAAAGCCAGCAAAAGTCACATGCCACCAGATTGAAGCCACCTGGGCTGGTGTGGGTAATCACACAAACAGGGAGGCCAATACTGTCCAACCAGTAACAGGGAAGTGCAAGCCACAGTGTGAGGGAGCATGAGAACCTGAATCATCACATGTGCAAATACTGACTATGTTGTAGTGTCATCTTTGGACTGAGTGCACTGAAGAAAGCTAAGGTCCAAAGGCCAGGTGGCCTCACACAGGCTTACAAGCATACTCACAAGGACCACAAGGCAGTTCAGGACTGACAGGTATGTCCTACTGAAGAGGACACACATGGTGATAAGAGCCATGGTGATCAGTTGAAAGATGGGGCTGGAATGATGGTCACATTTGGTGGCCTTCCAGATGAGCCCAGCCCAGTGGCATGGCATCCTACAAAGGTATCAAGTATGTCTAGCATGAATGTTGTTAGGTGCTCACATATTTACAGGTCATGAGAAATGACATGGAAATTATTCAGAATGCTCCCCAAGAGCAGCTCTGCCACAGTGCTCCTGTCTCATCCATTGCTACCCCCAAGGGCCATGCCAGCCAACAAAGCTTACCACATGGGTCATCACTGACATTTACCAAGATTTTCATTCCATTGCTCTGTCTCTACTGTGGCATGCTAGAAAATCTGTGGATGTTGCCTGATGATTTCATAGATAAATTGCAGGAACTATGAGATCATGTCATGGTTGATTGGGGCCATTGGTTTGACAAGGATGATGACATCTATTGCTTAGTTTGTCTTAAGAGTTGCCAATTGACCACCGCACTAATGTGCCACATGATCTAATTTCACAGTGCATGCAAAAGGTTTATGACTGGTGCAAGCATATTGGAAAGGCCAGAGTTGAAGCTCTTGAGAGCTACTGGAAGTTGGACCTCAAATACAAGAATGCAGAGGAGCACAAAGCTTATGTTGAGTTTGCTCTTGGATGCCATCTCTCTTTCCTGTATGGCAAACTAGAATACCTTGGCAATGATCAGTACAAGGTACAAATATGACAACTATATACTGCAGCACTAACAAATTTCCAACAGCCCTTCAAATCTTTCCTCTTGCCACTCATGCTGCAGACCTTTGCAGCCCACCTGAAGGATGTCACCACCATGGACAGTGAAGCCTATCACAAGATTATAGGCTATGTGATGTGAGGAGGTGTGTTGGTATTAGTGGTCACCTTGGTATGTGTCAGTTGGATTGATGCTAGGGCTAATAAAATATGTCTCACTTTCTGACAGATTGAATGGGAATTGACCATGTATGACACAGGGCTCAAAGACACACCGGAGAAATGGTCTCAGGCAAGTTTCTCAGACTTTGCATGGGGCAAGCAGACATTTTGGTACATGAAATCGATCTTGCGAATTGGACAAGGCAAATTCAATCAAATCATTTGCAGAGTGCTGGAGTATTGCCATACCACAGTAACCTGAAATGGTCAGAAGATGTTACCATCTGACAGTGGAAATGAAAAGGACAATCATGCACTGATTGCAGTGTTATTTGATGTCAAAGCTGAGGAAGACAATGAAGGTAGGTTCTAATGACTCTACATAACTGACAGCTTACTTCTACTGTAATTCACAGGAGCTGGACATGCCAGTACAAGTGTGTAATTGATTTGAACTCAGATGGTGTGCTAGAACATAGATATTAGAGCTGGGCACAATCTGTGATGCTTATTGACAGATCTGCCCTAAATATCCCTCTTGCTTCTGTCATCATTGATTCATCTGATCTGATTGGTCTGGTCTACTGTGTGGTCTGAGTGAACTGTATGGACTGTGCACAAACTGTGGTGTACAGACAGCATGATCTGTCACCATAAATAACATGTTTGACTACAGTAATGTACTGCCGCTACTGTGGCATCTGCATGGTCTGTACAAGTCTGTACAGTCTGTTGGCAGATGCCACAGATGCCACAGTAAGTGTGCCAAATTACTGATGATGTAGGTTATGAAGAGGAGGAGTGTATTGAGTTTGAAGGAAATGTGCTTTGACCTTCATGATGAGGGAGGGGCAAGGCAGGAGGTGCCTTCGAGAAGGGCTCATGTTTGGAGGGGGTCTATGTTCCAGGGGTGCCAGTGTAGGAGATGCCAGGCATGCAATCCGGCCATGAAGTTGGAGAGGGAGGAGCCTGAGTAGAATTTCATGCATCCTGCTATGAAAGAGGCAAGGAGTGGCTGTGATATGGGACATTGGGCACTCTCTGAGATGTTGTGTGTCACAGTAAAAATGGAAAATGAGGAGACCTGCACTGTATGATTCTTTTGTTTTTGCAGTCCAGGAGGCTGTGATAACATCTAGAATGCAGTCAGGTTGGTCTGTGATTATGCGAGTTACAGGGGAATTAGGGGGTGGAGTGGGTAGCCATAGTTGTAGGCAGTCTCTGGTGAAGCAGTGAGGTCGGAGGGGTGATGGGGTTGGTGATAGGAGGGGTGGTAGGGCCACAGTTGCTCAGTTTTGGACAGTGAGGGTAGGGTTTCAAAGGAGGCTGTGGCAGAGGAAATTGGGGAGTTGAAGCATGGGATGATGAGGAATTTAGAATGAGAGGGCCTGTTGAATGGCTGATTCTTCTTCAGCATGAGTGTGGTATGTGTACTCAAGGGCACAGATGGGATTGATGGGATCAGGAGGGAGCTTGCAATAGCTTGTATTGAAGGTGCAACTAGGGAGTTTTGCCCATTGATCTGGTGGGAAAAGGGCAACATCTGTAAGAAAGGGCATGAGTTTGGGGGGCAGTGGGATGTTGGATAGTAGGAGGTGGTCTGGAGGGTAGATGCCTCTGGAGGGACTGTCTATGGGGTTGGTAACAGGAGGATACAAGGATACTCCTGTTGTGCAGGGCAGAGAAGAGAGAGGTGAGTTGAGGATGCTTACCAAGATAGAGATCAAAGTTCTTCTGACCAAGTTTGAGTTAGTTGAGATTGATAAGATCAACCCTTGTAGAGCTTCTTAGAAGCTTGATCTCAAGGGGAAATGAACCTCATTATTAATTACATCACAGCACCTATTGCCTTTAAATACATTCAGGAACCTGTATGTACTTGTATGTGATATAGCTAGGTTGATGATGTCAGAATGACATCATAGAATCAGTCATGCTGCTCCACTTATTTTGAATAGGTGAGGTTGAGTCTGGATTGATCCAACATAGTAGTTGTGGAGCTAGAAAAGCTCCAGACCAATGACATCATAGCTGAGTCATAAAGACTGCATCTAGATTGTCATATGGTTGATCCTGAAGCATAATTAAGATTACACTTTAATCAGGTTTGACTGATGTGTCAGTCAAGCCTAGTAATCAACCTATATTCTTTAGTAACATGAATAGTGTATTACCACTATGGTCTGCCTGTATTAACAGAGCACAAGGCCTAGTGTTCAATTCACAAAATCTCAACACTCCTCCTCACTAGAATATTATGTACTTGAAGGATATGGAATGAGTTTCAAGGCCTTTATGTTTTCTTGCAACTTAACATTTTCCAGATTCTTGTTGAAGACATCTGCAAATTGTTTTGTGATTTCAACATAGAATAGTTCAATTTCTTTAAACTCAATGGTTTTTGGATGTAATGGTCATTCTTTCTGACATGTTTTGTGCAACCTTCCTGTACAGGGTTTGATGCCAAAAACATAGCATCTTGATTGTCCACACATATGTAGAGGAATTGGCTTGAGTGGAAAGCCTAGTTCTTCAAATAGGATTCTCATCCAGACTATTTGCTTTGCCACTTCTGTTATTTCACAGTATTCTGCTTCAGTGAATGAGAGTCTAACATGTTTTTGTTGCCTTGAAAGCCATGAGATTATTCCATTTGCAAGGAATATAGCATATCCAGTGGTGGATCTTGATGTTTCTACATCTCCAGCCCAATCTGTGTCAGAGTATGCTATTAAACCATTTAGAGGACCATTTGCAGAGTATTTGATGCATAGATTCTTTGTTGAAGAAATATAGTGAACTATGCAAATTTCCTTCTGCAAATGTTCTTCTATTGGATTTGCAGAGAACTGTGACATCTTGATCACTGCAAATGCAATGTCTGGTCTTGTTCTGAGCATTAGAAAAAGAAGTGAGCCTATTACAGATCAAAAGAGGCTTTGAATCTTTGAATCAGATTTTTCCTGTGTTGATGGCATAGGATTATATCCAGAGGATAAAGGTGTTGTAACTGTTTTGCAGTTCTCTTGACCAAAGCATTTGATGACCTTTTCAGCATAGGTAATTTGATCAAGGACAAGAGTTCACTTGACTCAATCTCTTGTTATTCTCATGAATAGGTACTCCTTTGCATCTCTAGGATCTTTGCACTCCCATCTCTTCATGAAACCTTCCTTTTCTTTGAGGACTAGTGTTTTATTACTACCCATGAAAAGTACATCATCAACATATATCACAATGATGATGAAGATCTTCTTTATGTAAACTCTGATATCAGCATATAGCCTTTGATGACTGAATTTGATGAGAGAATTGTTTCATTGGAGCATGGCTTGCTTTAGTCCATATATGGCTTTATTTAACAGACAGACTTTTGAGGGATTTCTTGGATCTATAAAGCCTTCTGGTTGTGTCATGTAGATCTCTTCATCAAGATCTCCATACAGAAATGCTATTTTGATGTCTAGTGCTGATATTTCCCAATCATGTAGTGCTGATAAGGCTAGAAGGAATCTGACTGTCTCAAATTGAGTGACAGGTGAAAAGGTTTCTTCATAGTCCACACCAAAGATTTGTGTGAAACCTTTTGCAACATATCTTGGTTTGACACAGTTCCCTGTCATGATAGCAAAAACCCATCTGTGTGATATTGCATCTCTTATTGAAAGACTGATAAAATGGGTGTGATGCCAACCACCAGACTAGTCCAAGGTAGACAATAAGTAAAGAAGGGTATGAGAGGTACTCATCCCTAAGGGATTCCTCTGGTTGTGAGGCAAGAAGGGGACAGGATCAAGGTGCTTTCTGCAAGTTTGAGAGGGATCCAGCATGTATCTGATAGTGATGATTCACCAGATTGAGAGTACCCAGTCAAGGACAAGGACCAAGCATGAGGAAGATGATGAGGACAATGAGGACAGTGATTGAGCCAACACGTCCCACAGAGATTCAGACGGAGTCTGATGAGTCGAAAAAAAGGTGTCCACAATTTTGGAGGATACAAATTTTATAGTCAGGGCATATCCCTTGACTTTTGACTGACAGCTAGTCTAGCTGTGACATAAGGTAGCCATAAGTCAAGATAGTGTTCATCATTCCATTATCAGTGTTAGGACCGGATCTCCTCCACTCAAACTCTGGTCGGAGATCAGAGGTCGAAGGGGATCAAATGGCCAGAGTTGGCTGGAGGTCCGGAGGGGTGAAGGCTTGGCGCAGGACTTGTGTGTCGCACCCTAGCACTGTCACAGCCTTTTTGGTTGGAGATGCATCGGAGAAAACCAGAGAAGATAGGAGGAGAGAGTCTAAGGTAATATTCAGGCTAGAGTATCTACATACATGGTTTGGAGTATATAAACATCGGAGTGCTGCGGATTAGTAACAGAGGGCTATGTAGATAAGTAAGACGGAGGTTGGAGAGTCATATGCCAGAGCTGTGCTCCAGGCCAGAAATGAGCCAGAGCTGTGCTACACAGTGTCAGAGGGAACAGAGGGGCGAGACTAAACTATATATGGAACAGGAAACATACGTAAGGGAATCTATGATAAGTCCAGAGGAACAGAGGAGCGGGGTTGGTGAGAGGTCACCGGAGGGATGTGTGGAGTTAGTCTGGAGGTCAGAGTTGTGTCGATTACATGGGATATGACAATCAGTGGGAACAGATCACTGACAATAAAAAAAGGGAAATATAACCACCACTGTTATATGAACAGGTGGAGGATGGTACATACTTCAAAAAAAAAAGAGGGAACCAGGCCCAGCAGCACCAGATACATATGATAAGGGGTGGACCAGAACTGGATTGATGATGGATGGGACATGGATGGTATGTGGATTGAATGCATGCTTGAGAGAGACTGTAGATGACCTAGGAAAAGTCAACTGGATGTAGATGGACCGGATATGAACCTAAGGAACTATGGTTTCTTACATTGTGTGGCCAGGAAAAGGGAGTGCATTATGTACAATACATGAGAGATGCTAAGTATGGTAGGCATGTAAATGGTATGGGCAAACCCATAGGGTTTGGCCTGAGGCTGGCCTTAGCCTGTGGATGGGACAGAGATGAGCTGTGATCCAAAGGTTAGGAGCCTCATGATGCACTCAGAGAATCTGGGTCCCCAGTCCTCAGAAGTGGGGCGCTTGTTTAACGAACAGGCAGCATTGCGATTCAGGTGAAATTCTTGAGCAGCCCTTGGTCTTCTCAAAGGTAAGGGGCGAGGATGAGTGCATCGTGGTGGAGGTAAAGGGTGAAGCTGTCTGCTGCCCAGCAGCCCATTGCTTTCACTACTTTGAAGGGTACACCTTTTAGCAGGTAAAATAAGGTTCCTCTGATGTGCAGGCTGTGTCCTTTTAGGCCTGAGAGTCCACATCTTTTGGCTGTGGCTGCTAGACATGATAGGACTTCTGTTTTGAATAATGGATGAAGGCTGTTTTTTGGATGGTGCCAGGTAAATAGGTGGGCTTCTGGTGGGGCTGGGTTGATGCACAGGTGGTTTTGTAGTGCTGCAATTGGATCTGATGTGTAGTGTGGCTGTGGGGCACATTGGACATCTTTACCATTAGACACACATTTCATGGTTGGTAGATGAAATTTAGTCACTGGTAAGCCATTTGGATCTTGCAGGAATTGTATATTGTGATGTGAGATGTGCTTAGATAAGTCAAATTTTGAAATGGCCAGGACAGTGAATTCACCTAACCTGGTGATGCAGTAGAATATGGTGGTTAGGCAAGCAAAAACTGCTGCATCACCTGGGTTGCTGAGATTGAAGTAGCTGTGTAGGAGGCAGAGATTGTCTACAAGTAAAGGTGGTTATTTGGGGCTTCTGGAGGTGTGTGGTGCCAGCCTTGCAGCTCCTTGTAGGGCTAGTTTTAGTTCATCCTGGTTTATGTGCCATGGGCAACTGTGAAGGAGATGCCAGGCCCAAATTTCAGCAGTGTGGTTGCTGATGGCTGAGCTGGAGTATGCACCTGCACAGCTTGATAGGAAGGTTAGGAGCAGGGTGTGGAAGATGGGGCAATGCTTGGGTTTGGGAATGTGGTGTATGTCACAGAAGATGTGGAAAATTAGTAGGCCAGTGCCATAGAGTTCCTTTGTGCTGTTGGCCCAAGACACTCCCATGACCTCTAGTATCTGGTTTAGCATGTCTTCTGAAACTGCCACTGAGATGGTGCCTCTAGATGGGCAGGCAGTGTGGCTTCATGGTGTCCAAAGATGGAGGCAGTCTTTGGCCAGGCAGTGCAAACATAGGGGAGAGGGTAGTGGGGAAAGGTTGGGTGGGTATGAATGTGGTCTCATGCTCAAGCCTGATTCGGTGCTTGGGGGGTGGTTGGAAGCTAGTGGTGAGTTGAATCGGGATGGGCGGATTCAATTGTTCTGAAGGATGTGGAAGATGAGCTCTCCCTCAAGCTGAGCCTCTGCTTGGGCTCGCTCCACTGCTGCTTGCCTAGCTTGAATGCTGCTAATGGCCTTGGTTGCCATAGCTGAATAGTGTTCTTCTTTGAAGGCTCAAAGTTCAGATGCAGAGAGGGGGAGGCAGGCATCGATGAGGAATTCACTAAGGTGCTCAGGCACCAGGATGGTTGGTAAGAGTTGATTGCTGGGTCTGTAGATGCCGTGTGAGAGGTTGTCTGCTGGGTTGCTAGTGCTGGGAATGTAGTCAATGGTGACACTAAGAATGCAGTTTGATAATTTGATGAGTTGGTGAATTTGTTTGAAGATGTTGTTGATGGCTAAGTTCTGGTGCCTACCAATTTGCCAACCATTGATGATGCTTGCATTGTCTCCATATACCACAATGTGGCAGCACTCTGTGAGGATAGCATTGATAGCATTAAGGAGGAGTTTGAAGCCCACTGCCTCCACCCATCTGATGTCCTTGCATCCATGTAGTGTTGACCAACCTGGGAGGAGCTGCCAGGCTTGCCATTGCTGTCTGACAACAATTCTGATGCCAGTTCCAGAACTGGTATCTGAGCAGGCTTGGAGGTTGAGGTATGTTGGTGGTGGTGTCATGGGCCATGAGACCAAACCTGATTGAATGCATTTTAGCCACCAGTGTAGGTCTTCTTCATTGCTGTTTGAGAGCCAGCATGGCATGAAGGGTGTTGCTGCTCTGGTGGTGAGCATGCTTTCCAGCTTTGTGAGGTAAGCCCAGCCATGTGTTAGAATGGCTGCTGCATGAAGTAATTTGCCATATAGTTCCTATACTTGCTTTAGTGTGTGTCATGGTCTTTTGAGCCATTCTAGTATGGCTTTGGTGTACTTTTCAGCTTTAGCCAAGCTTAGTGTGAAAGACCATTGCTTGATATTTCACATGAAACCAATGTAAATGGTTGACAGGCCGAATGGTTGATCTTTTGAGGTTTTCTATGGTATGCCAAGCTTGCCTGAGGTGGCATTGATGTCTGCTAAACCATATGTGAATAATGCATCATGTTCTGAATGTGTGCTGGTGTCTGATAGGTCTTGTATTGGGAACTTGCAATCTTCATAGAATTTGTCTGTTGCTCTGCCTCTGCATGTGATCTGTTAGGATCAGCTCTGTTTACTTTTATTGCTTACATACACATGGGTGATAGTCCCAGTTTGAACGTTCTTTTCTTTTCATCGCTGACTCGATACCTTGACTCATCATCCAATTTCCATTGCATTCCTTGCGATTCCACTTGCTTTGTCAGTGACTCCTCCCTATCGTATATAAACCCATCTTCTTGTACTGGTATCTCCAAGCTAGACCTCCCTTTCATCTACCTCAATACACTGGGTTTCTGCTCGATCCTAGTCCCAGCCCCTCATTGGGAATCCTTCTGCTCTTCAAGACTTTGTAGCGCTCTCGAGGCTACACTGTTCTAAGGAAAACCTCTTGTTCACCTCAAGATGATCGATCTCAGAGATAGTCTTCTTTTCGATGTTTGATCATTGAGATAGAGCAAGCAGAAAGCCTTGTTCTCTCAGAACTCTTGTATCTCGTCCTTGTAGAATGCCCAGCCATGTTCTCCTTTGTCCTAGTATTCCCGAGACCCTCCAAAGGGTTATGCCTATCCCTACCTGGGATAATTGTAACATGATCCCTTTGTAGAATGTACATGAATTGATGGACTGAGGTTCTGTTTCTTGGATTTCTCAATTCCATCTTGCTCAGGCTTCATTGTATGGGATCCAGTGCTCTTTTCAGATCTGAAAGAACACATGGTCATCTATCCATTTGCTTATAGGCCCCATTCATCAGCAAACTAGGGGTTTACTCTCCAGACTCCACAGTTAGTACAGACATGATAGCATTCACAGCTTTGACAGAGTTTTACACTATGTGGGGTTTAATCAGTTAGTATAATAGTTCTATTGGTTAAAGAGCACTGATGAGTTGCAGTAAAAGATAGAATTGTAGTAACAATATGCAGTTAAAGTTTAGCTATAAAGTGTAGTCAAAGTGTAGTCAAAGTGTACCACTTTGTAACCATACTCAATAACTGCACTTTTATTATACTTTTGTTAACACATTTGTACACTTTTTGATACAGTTTCACTATGCTTTCTGAGCACACTTTTGGTACACTTTTATATGCTTTTTTGTGCACTTTCACTACCCTTTCTGACTAGACTTTTGATACACATTTGTATGCTTTTTTGTACAGTTTTACTACACTTTCTGACTGCACTTTTGGTACACTTCTACTACACTCTCTGACTGCACTTTCAGTACACTTTTGCTACACTTTTGTACATTTTTCATACACTTTTACTATGTTTTTGCTACAATTGGGTATACTTTTTAATATACTTTGACTCCACTTTCCAGCTACATTTCTGCACATTTTTGATATACTTTCACTATATTTTTATTACACTTCTTTCCACTTTTTGATACACTTTCATTTATTTGTATACTTTCTAGTATACTTCTTAACTACACTTTGACTATGCTTTGTAGCCATAATAAAGTATAGTAAACATAGAGTAACAAAGTGTAGTTATAAAGTATAGTCAAAGTTAGTCAAAGCATAGCTATAAAGTATATTAAAACTATATTTGAAGTATATTGAAAAAGCATATAAAAGTGTAGTAAAATTATAGTTAGAAAGTGTAGTTAAACAATGTACATCAAAAATTCATGCAAAACTATGGTGAAGTGAAGCAAAAAGTCTATCAAAAGTATATTAAAAAGCATATGAAAATTATATTTAGAAAGTGTAGTAAAAACATTCTAAAAGATATATCAATGATGTAATAAAAAGACATACAAAACCTTAGCAAAATTGTGATTGTAAAAGTATGTCAGAAAGTGTATTAAAAGTGTATTAAGAACATATAAAAGTATAGTGAAACTGAAATTAAAACATAAAGTAAAAGTGTATGAAAAAAGTCTACAAGAGCATAGCAAAGGTATAGTTACATAGTATAGTAAAAGACTACCAAAAGTGTAGTCAGAATGTGTAGTAAAAGTGTTCCAAAAAGCGTACAAAAGTGTACTAAAAGTGTAGTCAGAATATGTATTAAAAGTGTACCAAGAGTGTAGTTAGAAAGTGTAGTAAAAGCGTGCCCAAAAGCGTACAAAAGTGTACCAAAAGTGTAGTTAGAAAGTGAAGTAAAAGTGTACCCAAAAGCGTACAAAAGTGTACCAAAATTGTAGTCAGAATATGTAGTAAAAGTGTACCAAAAGTGTAATAAAAGTGTACCAAAAAGCGCACAAAAGTGTAGTCAGAGACTTAGCAAAATTGACATTGTACTGAGTTTGATTTTTGGTAAGCTGAGTTTAAATTCTTCCGAAACATATATAAGCCCTCCACTCCCCAACTTTTTTCTCACACTTTCTTCCTCAATCACTATTATCTCATTTTACTTTTACTTTATTGCTTTATTTATGTTTTAATGGTATGTGATTATCAATTATTTGTAGACTCTGATTAATTATTGTTTGTTTCGCTTTTTTAAGATTATGTAATATATATATTAACTTCAAATTGTATTTGGAACAATGAAATGTTTATTTTTATTGAAACTGTAGAAGCTGTCCAGTCTGTGAGATTTGTCCAGTCCATTAGTGTTTGTCTAGTCTGTGATATTTGTGCAGACCCCTACCTTGCTAGAATGATTGGGGTAACTGTATATTCTGTCCAGACTGGTCCAGAGTAGGCAATGGCATCCCTAGATTGCTGATGTATGGTCACAAAAGCAACATACCATTACCATGATCCAATTTCTCTTGGAAGGTACCTGACTGATAGTTGAAGATCTGCACGAATCTGTTATCATCACCCACTATGACCCATCCAGCTTCACAAGCAACAGAAATTTAAAAAGGAACATTCACAAGGATTGTATGATGATAACTTTGGGCATAATGCATCATGGGAAGCGCATACTGGTTGACACCATCATGCAAGTTTGAAACAAGTAGCTGTTGCCCATCTAAGCATGCACTTCCACTGCGCATGATCTAAGCTGGAGCCAAGTGAATGAGTGACTACATACATGTGACTGTTAGTCTTCTTCTTCCATTTAAGTTCCTATGGGTCAACTGTGAAGCAAACACTGCCATTCTGTGAGATTGGTGAGACAGAAAAAAATGATTATTGCATACATGAAGCTGCTCTCGAGGTAAGACACTAACAAGCTTGAACCATTGTCAATAAAGCAGACTGAATGTGCCATGTAAGGCAGCTTCTCAGCATCAGCCACAAATGGATCAAAGAATTCTAAATCAACAGTTAAATGCTATTCAGTCAAATCACATAAAGAAACTGACTGGCATTGGGAGCAATGTTTCACAACTTCACTTCACCATTTCTGACACTGGAAAGTTGACAGTGAACAGGGTCCCAGGTGAGACACTCAATAGCACCCTAATGCGTGATTATTATCAAGCAGAATGCAAAGAGAGGATGATCCTTTGCTCATTGATAGAAATGTATGTTCCTGTTGGATGCACCAAACACAAAAGCATCTTCTTCTCCCTCTGATGGTGTGATCCAAGTAGTGCAAGAGATGAAGCCAGCTGAAGGAACATAAAATTATTGAATTATTTCCCCCAACATAAGATTTCAGAGAACAACATGACTATTGTTTCCTGGAAACATGTCAGCAACAATAGAGGTGGTTAACAAGAAGATGCTTACCAGCACTGAGAAGTATGGTTCCACAGGAGCTGACCACTAGCAAGTTTACAGCCTTTGTATGTCTTGTCAATGTAAATTTCAGATATAGCTGTGATGATCAATGGTTAGTCTAAGGGGGATTAAGATTATATACTGCCATGCATGGCTCGAACTGCTGTCAAAGGACATGACTAGAATGATGATGTGATTCAAATATGGGTCTGACATCCTACCCTGCTTAAATAAAGGAGAGGAGCATGCTTAGTCGATAAACAGACCTGGGTGAAATTCCAACATTACTGATGGCCAAGCAATGAATGCCTAATGACTATTGTCAGAAATCAAGTGACAGATCAATGAGGAAGGAGTCATACCTGATCAGATCGATGGTTATTGTGACCTGCCCACAATACTGAGAGCATGACCAAGGGATGGCCTAAGTAGTGGGGGATCAGAAAAGATAACTATAGGAATTGACAGTGATATGAGTGCACCTAATGGGACACACAAAAGGACACTCACTGAATTGAGTTGTATATATGTTCATCGATAGCACCTGCAAAGGAAACATGGTGATGAATGAACTGCAATTATAAGTCACAAGAAAAACTATTGTTGAAACTAAATGACAGATCGATGACGAGGACATTGTAAGAGTGAGTCATACCTGATCCAGTGAATGGCTTTTGTATTCAAAGGTAGAGGTAGTTGTGCAACAATGGCAGAATTGTCCCTACAGTGATATGAGTGCATTCAATGGGACACACAAAAGGACACTCACTAAAATCATCATTTTGAGGTAACACAGCCTCAGGGGGGTTCCATGTGGACAACAGAATGGCACCTACAGACCTACAGAGTCCACTAAATGGTTGGTAGGGCAGAAAAAAAGGGTTTTCATTCAATCAGGGCAAGAGATGGCACCTACAAAGTCTCATCAGAGCAAAACAAAGAGCTTTTCATTGCACCACATCAATGGGGTTCCAGGTTGGACTTATGCCAGTAATGCAAGTGTACTACTACATTGGTTACTACTACTAGCCCACTTGCCCACTACAACTACTCCACTAATTACATTGGTTACTATACTATCATAGAAACCCAAATGCACACAGCCCCCCAAATGTACAATCGTTTCCACAGCATGCAATTCTAGCTATTTCTATTAAGAAACATCTGAGACATCTAGAGTATACTGTCTTTTATCATATGCAGCCTTTAGAATAATAATAAATCTGTTGTGGAAAGTGTAGAACACGGAAAAAGTCAAGTTGAATGGTCAAAAGACACACTTTTAGTGCATTCTGGGCCAGATCTGCAACTGATCTGGTGCATCAAATGTAATGACTTGCTCCATGCAGGCCCTATAGGTCTATTGGGAGGATTTGAAGATGTCAGAGTGCTGGTATATGATTGTGGTGTGATGTTATTCAATGATGAATATTTGAGTGTGACAATACCCATGGATAGGGGTGTCACCTCAGTGACAAGATTTGTGCTCCACTTCGGCCACCCGTTTGGTACACTCACCGGTCAGCCATTCAATCCCGATATTCTGTTCTATCATCCCACACCTTCAGTCATCCCAGCCTCCCCTCTACACATGGGCAGTACAAGCCACCACTTCAGCTCTGATCAGCACATGTCTGCATGGGATCATGACTCCAGTTATCTGAGTGCATCCACAGAACGTTTCAGGAAGCTCATTTGTTGGTGCTCACACTTCTCGGGCAGGGACATTCGACTTCATTCATGAATGGAACCATTCTGTTGGAGTAATCCATATTTTAATTACCACCGTGTAAACTACCCCCCTCATCAACTGTAGAACATTGTTTTCTTGCTTTTTGCTCTTGTGTGCAAACATTCAGTGTTGGAGCATATCAGGCTCCTAATGCAGCTGCCATGCCGCATGTGACAACCTGTGACAAAATTGTGCATATCATATGGATTTCAACCTCACCATATTCATGCCATTCTAGCAGGATCAAAACATCATCTTTTTTTTCTGTGCTGATATGAGCTGATAGCTGAGGGTCTAAGCTAGATACTCAGGTAGGTACAAAGAAATAGAATTGTGTAGTTGTGTTGCTATTCAAGAAATACCTGGAATTGTGCATTTGGGGTTCTATGATAGTACTACTAGCCCACTCACCCACTTAGAAGTTGACAGGAACGACAAAGGGAAGAAAAGAAATTGTGTGCAAACTTTTGGGTCATAAATAGTGATTGGTGATTTCGAAGTCAGCCACAAAGTCCGACCAGCTTACATGCACCTCCATGTAAGCCAGTCAGACTTTGTGGCTGACTTTGAAATCACCAATTACTATTTATGACCCAAAAGTTTGCATGTACCCTCTTTTCTTTCCTTCATTGTCCATCAATGCCACCTAGGGAGTAGTAATAATGTAGTCAAGTATTGTATTACCCTCTAGTATCACCCTCGTATCTGCATGAGTCTACTCTGCAAATGTAAAGACTTTTTGTTGTGCTCCAACTAACACAACAAAGGTAAAGATTCAGATCCTCCCCTTACTTTGTCATACTGATGAAACTTCATTGGACTTTATAGATGCAATTCCATCCCATCATCTACATGAATCCTCTAGAGACAATTCTGTTGTCATGTGGTTACTTTCCCCAACTTTTTCAATTTCCCACTAATTAGACTGTCCCTTTGTCACACTCTTGGCAATGTGAGTGGACCACAAAAGCCATCAAGCTGATCAGGTATGGCTCCTTCCTCATCGATCTGTTACTTGATTTCCAACAATATAGTTGTCAGGCATTCTACCTCCCAATTTGTCACCTGGCTTTCAGTGGTGACCTACTTGTTGATCTGTCACTCAGTTTTCAACAATAGCTTTTTATGATTGACTGCAGTTTGTGCATTGCCATGCTTTCTTACTATTCTTTTTATATCTCCCACACAGGCTAGCACATAACCCCATCTTCCCAGAGTCATAGAGGAAATCTATAATGCCCAAAGTTTCAACCCACCATTATACTTTTCACTGCCATTTCTCTCCACTGATATCTCAGTCAGTATTTTCTACAGAATGGGCCACAACTCCCCCTTCCCTTATGCAACACAAGGTCTTCCCTCACAAAGACTTGGATGGTGTTCACCCACACCCTGCAGAAACAGATGTTTGACAAAAAGGCTCAGCTCTACAGGCCAAGGTTTTAATATTCAAACCTTGTGGAGAAGTTTGCAGGATCAACAGAGGTGGATATAATCTCCAGGAAAAGTTAGGATGGCCTGTAGCTAATTATGAGGAAATCTGAGTGAGTGTATGGCTATTGGTCATGACTAGTCAACTCAAAACTTAATTAGGCATTTGTTGTACAGCTTGCTAGAGAACACCTTATTTTATCAAAGCCATGGAGCAGGCAGCCCCAAGACAAACTCAAGACCATTTTAACAGAGGTGGTTTCATCTCATTCTGAGGTGGGCTTAAGTGCTAATATTCAATAGTCTAAAGAAAAATTTCCATTACTCCACTATTACAATGGCAATTGGGTTGTTTCTGATTTCCTCAGAGTTTACCTGAAGAATAGCTGTGGGAAAGTCAGTCATTCGTTGAACTCATTGAATGTGTAAATAGTTTAGATTCTCCAGATTGACTATACCATTCCCTCCATTCCTTGATCTTGTTAATCTTGCCTCTCACACCTTTTACTCTATCTCCTAGCACATTAAGACTCAGATCCTGATCTGGTAATATGCTGGGTTTGAAATTGACTATTCCTATATAACGCGCTTCAACTTTTGTTACCGTTTTCTTTTCCCACTATATGTACCCCACTCATGCTTAGTTACCCCTGTATGTACATACAATACCCCAGTAAAGATGACCTGGAAGTGATCAGCAACTTGTACATCACGTGTGGTGACTCCAGATGACACAGATTAATCACCAGGCAGTGACAATGAGCCAAGTCTCCTGCATGGCTCTTGCTTTTTGTCAGGCTGCAAAAAGAAGAAAAGCAGTATGCACCTTAATGACCCTATGATGCTGTTTCTAACTTAAAACAATAGGCTTTGGGGCTTAATATCACAGTGGAGTTGTACGTTGACAGCTGCCCACTATGGAATCATCAAATGACCCAGCATCTTGACCCAATAGGCTGTCGCTTTCCAATGTGATGCACACACTCACAGTGATTACACAAACTGTGCGTATGTTTGATGATATGGACTCATAAATCTATTGATTGGACCAACAGGCTGGACAGTTCACAAAGTGAAACACATGGGTATTTAATACTGTTCTCAATCGCACCCCCTTGATCACAGCCCACTGCCAGAGTCTCAAGGCTCAGGCCACTGAGAACTCATTGAAGCCATCACAATACCAACCATATCCCCACATACATATCTTTGGGACTGCCAATGGGTCAGAAACCAGTGATGGGATCTCAACTCCCTCAGGTGAGCCCTCACAACCACTACCTTATTGACCATATTTCAGTACTCACAAGTTTGACTGTGGTAATGGATCAGACTGCACCAGTAATGGAAGTGGTGCTCAGACTACCGAAACCCAAATGGATAGCTCCTGTATAGGGCTCACCACCGGCCTTCCCAAGACATCATACAACACTGTGAAAAGTACCCCCAGTGACCAGACCTCCTTGTGCCATGCTTTGACTGCCGAAGTCCAGATGCATAACTCTCCTACCAACTCTGTTTCTAATGCTCCCCAGACATTGGGTAATAGTGTGACAGATACTCCCAGCAACACAATCCTTGGCCCTTCATGCAGGCCACTCACCAATTCCATCCCTAGCCCTCTCCAGACACTGAATATTGCTGTGATGAATGTCCCAAGCAACACAACTGCCACAGTCCAGACATATAATCTTTCCACTAGCCCTATTCCCAGCTCTCCTCAGATACAAAACCGTTTTATGAATACCCCCATAATGCTTGCCAAGCCAACCAGGCTTTAGTAAGTATCTTCTCTCTCCCCTCAGGTAAAGTTCTCAAACAGTACTGTAGAATGGTGCTGATTCTGAGACCACCCCTGACTTGATGTATGTGACTGCCATATTTCATTCATCACCTTGTGGATGAGCTTGAAAGTCATATGAAATTCACTCTCATGTGTGCAACAGTCACTCTTCAAGTCCAACGTCAGGTTCATCTGATCAATTTCTAGTGCACTAGCTAAACTCATGACTTAATGTTTTTCACCTAAGGTCAGCCCTCAGCCCAATGGTATAGATATGGGTCTCATATAAGGAAGAATGTGACATTGCCCACATGCCCTATGAATTCATCAGAGGAGGAGGAAATGGTTGTCAACATGGCCTTTCAGCTTCAGTCAGAGTTCACTTTACCCAATGTTTCTAATGGTTTACCCACCTGTATCTCCATGATCAATACTTCTGATGACCAGTCCACCTCTGTCATGCCACAGCCCTCACAGTCATCAAAGCATCAGGATGTCCCCATGCAGGAGAGCAGTCGAGATGGTGCTGACACCATGGAGCCTGATTCTCTTTCTGCCACTCCCTGCTCAACCCCATCAAACTTGCCCACCCTTACCTCTCCCTGACCTCTGCACGTACCTGAATCCTTAGAAAGTGTTGTCCAACATGTAGTCATGGAGTGGCTAAACTTTAGTACCACTCACCTCATTGAGTCTACAGCCTGTGAGCTGGTAGATGCCTGTGTTGCTTATCTGGAATGATTGATTGATGCCAAGATCACCACCCTTGGCATTGATTGCATTCCCAAAATGCCTAAGGATTCTGAGGGTGATGGTTGGGAAGGGGACGATGAATCAGACAATGGTCCACAGGTCTCATTACTGAAAGGCAGAAAAAACACAGGGCCTTGGGGCCATGCGAATTATTTGCATGTATGCTTCATATTGTATTTCACTTATTTACAACCCATGAATTTGCAGTCAGTGCTCAGAACATACAAGCTTGTTTCACCTGCTGCTTGTGCCTTCAGCACAAGTCATCCTAGTTTTATGGGATAAGATTCAAATGGGAGGTGAATGCAAACAGAGTGCCTTCAGCACTCTGCTTGCATTCAGTAGGGAAAGGGCTTTGACAGAAGTCTTTCAAGGAATAATGTTCAAATGGAAGGTGAATGCTTGCTGAGTGCCTTCAGCACTCTGCTTGCATTTGGTAGGGTGAGGGAGACTTTAAAGAAGGTAAATGAAAGCAAAGTGCCAAAGGGGAAATGTGGATAGAAAAGATCTGAGACCTCAAAGAATTTAATATGTTAAATCTGTAAGTTATTTTATGATGGTCAAACACTCACCAAATGCACACAAAGTACTATCAAACAAATGGATATATCTCTCAATTACTTCTATAATCCAGATATATATCTATATTTGAAAAAAAAAAAAACAATGTTCAGTCTGTAAGTTATTTTATAATTATCAAACACTCACCAGATGCACACAAAGTGCTATTAAACAGAGATGGAAGTGATATCAGAAGAAATCTAAGCTTAATCTCAGCCAAAATTGAAATAAATGGAAATAATGAGCTCACCAGAAGCACAGAAATTATTATCAAGGACAGAAAAACAGGCAGAAAGAGCCTTATTAATGAAGATCTAAGCACAAAAAGAGTCAAAAAAAGCCACCATTGAAGGAGATATGTGCAAAGAGAAAAGATGTGCTCACCAAAAGCACAGAAATTGCTGTCAGACACAGGAAAGAACCTTATCAATAAAGATCTAAGCTCAAAAAAGCAACCACATTGAAGGAAATGATATGCTCACCAGAAGTACAGAGACTGCTGTAAAACAAAGAGAAAGGGCAGAAATGGCCTTGTTAATGAAGATTGAAGATCTAAGCTCAAGAAGAAGCCAAAAAGCAAATAATTTTAGTAGAAAAGTCATTCACAGTGACATGGACCCACCAGAAACACAGAAAGTGATATCAAAAATAGAGGAAAGGCAAGAAAGGCCTTGTTAGTAAAGATCTGTGGATGACATGAGCCAAAAAGACATGGGAAACAGGAAGAGTAAGTGAAACCAGCATGCCATGGAATGAAAGACCCACCCAGAATTGTTTCAGATTTTTCCAGATTTTTAGGAATTTCAGTGTGGTATCAAAAGAGATCTAAGCTTGATGTCAGCCAACATATGTGCAAACAGGAATGAAATGCTTACCAGGAGTACAGAAAGTGCTATGTAACAAAAGAAAAAGGCATTAGACAAAAAAGCAACCAACAGAAATGAAATACTCACCTAAAGCACAGAAATTGCTAGGAGACACAGGAAAAGGGCCTTGTTAACAAAAATATAAGTTTGATGTCAGACCAAAAAGCAACCATCAGAAATGAAGTGCTCACTAAAAGCACAAAAGTGCTATCAGAGAAAGAGAAAAGGCCAAATAAAGAAGGATCTTAGGTTAAAGAATTGAGTAGGAAAGTCAGCCCAGAGTGACACAGACTCACCAGAATCACAGAATGTGATATAAGAGACATAGGAAAGGCAGAGAAATCCTTATCAACAAATATCTATGAATAAGATAAGGCAAAAAAAGCGAAAATGAAGTGGTAAAGAATAAGTGAAATTAGCATGCCATGATGGAAGACCCACCCAGGATTGTTTCAGATTTGTTCAGATTTTTAGGAATTTGTTTGAAGGTTTTGAAGCAGGTAGTGGTAAAGAGTGAGAGGTGAGCAGGAAAGAAAGTTCAGATGCCACACAGACACACTTATTGTGAATTATGTAATATGCTGACATAAGCTAACACCCTTATTAATGGACAAAGGATGGGCACATGGCAAAGGATGATATAAAAGGCAAGCACATGGCAATTGATGAAAAAGCCAAGAGAGCCACATCAGAGTGAAACAACTGTAGCAGAGCAAAAGTGCTGAGATAGGCATTGCATTCCTGGGTCCAATTGTGACCCCCCTCCCTCCCACACACATCAGGCACTATTCTGTTGATCATACTTTTTGAAGATAAGTGTGTGCGTCTGAGTTCCTGTTGATCAGTGATGTTGCTTCCTTTATACAATGAGTTGAATGAACAATATAATGCATGCATGCACTATTTACAGACATTGTCAGAAGCCATCTGCTTGCATGTTTCTGAGTCTCTGTTGATCAGTAATGTTGCTTCCTTCATACAATGAGTTGAATGAACAATATAGTGCATGTGTGCACTATTTACATACATTGCCAGAGGCCATCTGCTTGAATGTTTCTGAGTCTCTGTTGATCAGTGATGTTGCTCCCTTCATACAATGAGTTGAATGAACAGTATAGTGCACACATGCACTATTTACATACATTGCCAGAAGCCATCTGCAACTAATGATTAGAAATTTTTATTTAAAGATAAGACAAAAAATTACATCATTTTGTAATGGTTGTGCATTGATTTCCTTATTGAGGTGAGCTGACAAAGCACAAAGAATGTCTTCTGCAGTCTTGTTATTGACAAATGGCATTGTGGGAAATTTAAGTCAAATATGGAAGAAACAAAAGCAAGAACAAGAAGTGTTAACTCAGATTCAATCTCAGATGAAGCAGATAACAATATCATTGACAATTTCAAATATTTCTTGCATTATTAAATTTTGAGGCTTTATGTGCACTATATTTTTATTGAAACATTATTATTACACACCATCAGAGAAATTATTTATTTGTGAATGTTAACTCCATTTGACTATCGAAAATACCATGATTACATAAGCAAATATGTCGCAACAAATTACTATAAATAGTGATCATGTACATATCATTTTACTTTTTATCACAAATGTTAGTTAAATAATATTTACTCATATTTGTCAATATTTGCATGTTTGAATATATAAAACTTTGAACTTTCCCACAGTCACTGTTCACACCTTGAACCATCACCATCACCTTCCCTTTTTGAACATTAGTTTGCAAATTTGTACTTTACAAATGGCTACAAATGAAATGATTAAAGTCACAAAGGTAATGTTTTTTTTACTCGGTACAAATAATTACAAACAAGCTTAAATCATGCTTTATTTTAGCAGGCTACTACCAGCAAGATAAATAGTACACATATGTCTTTGATTTTTAGTGCACATGTGCTGTTACGGCCGACCTGGGGATGGGCAGGCATAGAACCGTGAGGACTGCGGTCTTAACCGTGGACGAGGTAACGACGGAGCTTGACGATTGCAAGACGTCTACAAGGAGCCTACCTACTAGCAAGGTTTGGTGACAAGGGTTGCTACCGAGCTAACGGCGGCCAAGGGACTTCCGAGTTAATGGTGGACAGGGGAGTCTGCCTATGATTGAGGACAGACGACAAGGACTACCGAGTTAATGGTGGTAACTCCCACATAGGCGGTTGTGACCAGGAGACCTTAGGGATGAGGTCGACGATAGAGACTTCCCGATCTAGGGTTGTCGACAAAGAGTAAGAAGGTATTAAAGGCTACCCTTGGGCCTGTATGGAGGAGTGGGAACAATGATGTATTCCAGCGATGGTACAGAGGAGATAGGACACAGTGGAACATGGTAAGACTAGACTGAGGAGCATAGGTGTGATGACGTGGGTTTATATACGTATGGAAGTTTAGGGTAGGCATGGAACATGAAAGAATACGGTGGAAGGAATCGCTGACTGAGCAAGTGAGGTAAGGCATGTGAAGTGTGAAGGGAACAGATGGTGAGTCATGGTATCATAGTCAGCGATGAAAAGAAACGAATGTCTGAGTTGGGACTTATACCCATGCGTATGTAAGTGATAAGTCAGAGGAAAAGCATGGCCTGGGATAAATTGTAACATTACCCCCTTAGTAGATTTGAAGTCACTGACTTCAGAAATCCTTATAATCCCCGTAGGGCTCTCTGGTCATGTTTGACATGGCAGCGTCATTGAACTCGAAGTCTGCATAGTCCTCTCTTTCGTCAATAGGCAGGGGCTCCTGGGAGGACAATGGTATGGGTGTGGAGCATTGTCTGGTAGGGAAACGAACAGTTCGTCATGCACGCTGGGTCGTAGGACTCTGCAGCAGAGTTCCTTGGAACGATGACAACGAGGATGAGTGGCAGGAGGATCTGTGGGATGAGGGCGAGGTGGAGGGAGAGGGCCGAGGTGTAGGGTGTCGGAGAGGGCACTCTCATTGACTATG
>JBBPTO010000389.1:0-32102 GCA_038094155.1 Pulveroboletus cf. aberrans | reverse complement strand
GCCATCATCCGCACCCCACTGACCGATGTGCTGACACGCGTATTTGACAGGTTGTCAACCCCAGTACATCTTTTCTTACAACCAAACCATTGGGAAGTGTTCTACGGGTTCGCACAATGGGTGTGTTTGTGATAAATGTGCCGAGTTTGGCTGGCTTGGAAATTGCTTCCAGAATGGTAAGCCTGTCTTATCTGGACCACGAGCGATGTACTGACGGGTATTCTGCCACAGGTTGTGCGGGCGATTTTACCGGCAGCACAGACGGTTTCACGGGGACGTGTTCTGCGGGACTGTACCGGGGTTGCACTTGTTGGAGGTGTGGCAGTTACACTGGCAGTTGTTCGGAGAATGGCTGTCAAGGGGTCAAAGATTGCCTTCGGCACTTTATCGGCATTTGCGTTCACAGCAGGCACTACTGCACTGCTGGAGATTACCAGGGTTGTGAATGCAATTGAGAAGAAGCGAAATAGTTCGCATGTGGTCGTTTCTGACAGGCCTCGCTGGCCGACTTTTCTCCTTGACTTCTCTCCGATAACTTTTTATTGTTTTACCAACGGGATCCGACCTCTACTTCCGGGTTATCTATTTAGTCGTGAGTGTACATTTATTTCAGTTGATAAAGACTCCCCAGGACTTTATGTATAAAATTTATTGATTAATATTGTCGAGAAAATTGGGGCTCACATTTAGTACAGCATTTAGATCAGAATATTTGCAGCCATCGTGTGTGCAGATGTTACGCAGTGCGCAGCGAGATTTCTATCACATTGACGCATCGACACATGTCGGAAAGCGTCGTGGAATCGTTGTCTCTCTGCTGTCCCGACGACAGCAAGTTGTTCTTTTTACCCGAGGACATAACAGAATCGACGGTTCCGTTTCATGAATAACCCCAATGGCCCTACGGACACATCTCTTCCGACCACACGAGACGTGACGGTAGTATCTACATGTCATATAATCATCGTGTGCGTGTACGCTCACTCTCCCTTACCTACCCTTCTCCCACGTGCTGCAGGGAATACCTTGCTTTCACCCTCCGTATTTGCATTTGTCCCTTCTCACTAGTTAGATACGAGCCGACGTGTGGAATAGACTCGCAAGCGCAGCACCTGGAACAAGTCGCTGTGCTGGTGTCCCGATGCTCATTCGAGTTTTTTGCCAAACCCAATCAGTCGCAGTCCCAAGCGGTCTTACTGAACATTAAGAGCGAAGAACGAATGTTATGTAAACGCGGCCCGCATTACGAAGATACACTTCAATGTAACGAAATTCACCAAGGTTCCATCCTACGCAACAGAAACACGCCTTTTGCCATCTCGTCCAGCATGGTGCTTTCCGTCATCGTAACTTGAGGATGGGTGGTGTTGACCATCATCCGAGCGCTTCTGATGAGTCTTCCCGGGGTGATACTTCCCGTCGTCAAACTTGGGATCAGGGTGGTATTGACCGTCGTCGAAGCGTTTCTCGTGTGTCTTCCCCGGGTGATACTGCCCGTCGTCAAATTTAGGGTCAGGGTGGTATTGACCATCGTCGAAACGCTTCTGGTGAGTTTTGCCCGGGTGGTACTTGCCATCGTCAAACTTGGGATCGGGGTGATATTTACCATCGTCGAAACGCTTCTGGTGAGTTTTCCCGGGGTGATACTTCCCATCGTCGAACTTGGGATCAGGGTGGTATTGACCGTCATCGAAGCGTTTCTCGTGTGTCTTCCCTGGGTGATACTGCCCGTCGTCAAACTTAGGATCAGAGTGGTATTGACCGTCGTCGAAGCGTTTTTCGTGTGTCTTCGTTGGGTGATACTTGCCATCGTCCCACTTGGGATCGGGGTGATATTGCCCATCGTCAAAACGCTTTTGATGAGTCTTGCCCGGGTGGTACTTGCCATCGTCGAACTTGGGATCGGGATGATACTGCCCATCATCGTAACGCTTCTCATGTGTCTTCCCTGGGTGATACTTCCCATCGTCGAACTTGTGATCGGGGTGGTATTGACCGTCGTCGAAACGCTTTTGGTGAGTCTTCCCGGGATGGTACTTCCCGTCGTCAAATTTGGGATCGGGATGGTATTGACCGTCATCGAAGCGCTTCTTATGACTCTCGCTGTGGTGATACTGGCCGTCGTCGAATTTAGGATCGGGGTGGTACTGACCATCATCGTAACGCTTCTGATGAGTCTTTCCGGGATGGTACCTTCCGTCGTCAAACTTGGGGTCGGGATGGTATTGACCGTCGTCGAAACGCCTTTGATGAGGCCTCCCTGCATGATACCTCACGTGATACCGTCGGCGCTTGACCCCTCCGACGACACTAGTCGCCGTCCCCAGAATTCCTGACGTAGTTGTTGTGGCCGTCGCGGTTGTTGCACTGGTGTCTGTCGCGGTTGTTGTGGCTGTCGCAGCGTTGGTATCTGTCGCGGCTGTTGTTGACGTCGCGGTGCCGGTATCCGTTGCAGTCGTTGTGGCCGTAGCGGCACTGGTGTCTGTCGTGGTTGCTATGGCCGTGGCGGTCGAGGGGTCCGTTGTAGTTGTGGCTGCAGCGGTTGTCGCGGTTATGACAGTGACCACAGTGGTGACGGGAACTGTCGTCGTGCCCGTTGCGGCCGTCGTGGTCACCACGGTGGTTGCGGTAGGCGTGACCGTTGTCGTGTCCGCTGCGCTCGTTGTGGTCGTGGCAGCTGTCGCATCCGTTGGAGTTGCAGACGTGGTAGCACCGGTAGCTGTGAGTGATCCTACTATACCGGTCGCAGAACCTGTTACACCAGCTGTCGTCGTTACCGTGGATGGGTCTGTCGACGTAGTGCTACTGGCAGTAGTGGCTGTCAGAGATCCCAGGATTCCGGTTGCGGTGCCCGTCGCGCCAGCTGTCGTCGTTGCAGTGCCTGTGTCTGTCGGGGAAGATGTGAGCGATCCTACGACCCCAGTCGCGGAAACCCCGGTGCCAGATGTGGTCGTTGCAGAAGTTGTTTCCGCTGTGGCGGTTGTCGAAAACGTAGTAAAGGTGGCGTCATTCGTACTACTAGTTGTAGTGGCGGTGGACAGTGCCGTAATGCTGACTGCTATGGTCGTGGCGACAGGGTCCGATAGAGTCGACACCTCGCTAGCGGTCTGAGGAGTGTACTGCCCGTTGTTATAAGTCGTCGTAGGGTATCCCGGGTGGTACTGGCCGTCGTCGACATAGGTAGAACCGCTGGGGGGGTCGGCGCTGGTCGGCGCTGCATTGCCGGAGTTGGGACTTGGAGTATACTGTCCGTCATTGTACGTCGTCGTTGGATATCCCGGATGGTACTGCCCGTCGTCGTACGTCGTCGTTGGGTATCCGGGGTGATACTGCCCGTCGTCGTACCGGGGCTTGTGGACCCTGGCACGATGAAAGCGGCGAAGATGCTTGGGAATTACCTCGCGCTAGATCCAGGTGAAAAAGTGGACA
The DNA here is from genome assembly GCA_038094155.1 of Pulveroboletus cf. aberrans. Lineage (NCBI taxonomy): Eukaryota > Fungi > Basidiomycota > Agaricomycetes > Boletales > Boletaceae > Pulveroboletus > Pulveroboletus cf. aberrans. Next base: position 28,673 of record JBBPTO010000389.1, on the reverse strand, counting down.
ACCTGATAGCAGTTGGACCAACCTCTGCTATTGTGCCGTTAGTGGCGGGACGCGCCGTGACGGCGAGGCAGAGAGCAAGAAGAAGAGTGAAGCGAGGATTGAGTTGGACCATAGTGATGTGGATAATGAACGTGAAGGCGCTGCTGATAGTGATGGGGAAGAACGACAGGGTGAGAAAAAAAGGAGTGGTAAGAGATCGAGGTTATATACCTCGCGAGGACGGGCGCGGGGACCAATGGCGGATGACGAGGAAAATGATGTCATCACGGTCATGCCCGCGGAGCGGAGTATGGATCTTTGGAATGCCATGGATGGAACTTGAAATATATATATTTGGCACCAATGGTATCGATCGGGGCTGGCCACAAGGCTCCGACGCTCACTCCAGTGAAGAATGAGATGGAGCCTCGCGTTACCATCCACTACTCACCTCTATCAGGATTAAGCATCCCGCACGTAAGATGCGTGTTCGAATCGTTTGCCGAATTTCGTACTAGGTGAGTCCATTCATACCTAGATTCAAATCAGAACCCATTTCAGAGTCCATGGTCTCCTAACTTGGTGAATAGTGTGCGTGTGAGTCATGACGGCCTCAAATAAACATCAGTGCAGAATGACCAGGTTCAACCAGTGCGTTCACTGTCTCACCTTGAGAAACGCAGCACCGTGACTCTTCTGCTAGTCACCAACCAACTCCTCTGCATGAAACCGACAATCCCTCAAAACTCATACCTTTTGACCTCCCTCGAAGGTATGGGTCATGAGAGGGTCGACTGTAACATGAACTGCTGTATCACACCTAAAGCCACGTGAATGGGAGAATAATATTTTAATGGTGAAGGCTCTATCTCTAGTAGAGTATCGCCTATCATTTAAATGTAGATGATTGTCTTATGGACTACACCGACCTTAGTATTGGTCACGATTCACGATCCAGATCGTCGCTTCTCTGCCTCGATACTGGCCTCGCGCCACTCCTTACCTTTGTATAGGACCAATAATATCATCAGCTCCGCCAATAATATCAAGCCGGCCCATATTGTGTACAGCCCCCCGTCTCCGATAGCATCCTGTTCGACGCGTAAGTGAAACGACTAGTCGAGGCTTCAAATGTCCACCTGTATTGGGACTGCAATTTCCGCAGCGACAAATGCAGATAATCCGCGGAACGAACTGTTGGTAGCAACCGCGCTCGACGACTGACCGACATTGGCATCGACGATGTATGACAAAGTGCTAGCATATATCCATCTGGATAAAGGTCAGAAGCTCAGGGGACAACAAGGTTGATTCATTAAATGCACCATAACTTACATCGAAAAGAACCCAGAAAAAAAGAGCATCACACAGATCGCCAAAATATGCATATGCTTTTGGCAAACCCATGCATACCCGATAATAGCGAGTGGGAATAACCACATGGCAGGCTTGGTGCTTTCTAGCCTCATCTATGTTACAGTGGTTGCCGCCCTTTTCGAATCATAGTCAAGCGGATCTCGCTCACCTCGGGGTAGCTAACTCCACCATTCACAGCTTTGAGTCGAGCAAGTGTCCTGTCGGACCATCGTCCGCCCAAGACACTGCCTAGGATGCTACCTAGGGGGAAAGCAAACGAATGTTTGAGCGACATTACTCCCATGAACGAAAGGTGTGCCAACCAATGCCGTAAGAAAGGAGCACCAGCCCAACCATCATGGCATCGTAGTGATAGTAGAGTAACAATGTTCGAGCACAGGTGTACGAGATGCTGAAACTAAGTGCAAAGAGAAGCCCTGAGAGAATGGCCGTGTTGGAATTTGTCAAGCCCAGGGCTGAAGCAACTTACCAGAAGGCATCAGAATAGCGAGGTTATTCTTGCGGCGCAGTATCCTTAGGTAGGGTGGGAACGGGTTAACGTCCGCGAACGATAACTCGATCTCTTTGATGGCAACTGCTGGGACGAGGACAGCTTGTACTTCCACGTCACTTTTAGATATTCCAGACTCGGACGTCCGGTCTTGGAGAATCTCTGCTGTTCCGGGTTGCTTCCCTTGGGCAACATTCTTTTCCTGCGTGAACGTGTTCTCCTGCTGACGTTTCATCAGCACATTTTGGTATGTTAAACTCCGCTCTTTCCTAAATGTGTCCTTGAACAAGAAGAATGGTAGCAATATCACGCCTCCCGAGATAACAAGGAACCAGAATACTGCACGCCAACCAAAACCCTGCGCGAGGCCACCACCTAGGATAGGTCCGACGGATGGGCCCAGAGCCGGTGCAGCGTAGTAAACGCCCATCATGGTTCCTCGCTGGTGAGGTTCATAAATATCCGCGAGTGTTGCAGCGCCGATGCCTATCAGGGCGCTTGAGCTAGGTGACTAAATCAGAAGGTAGAACACAACACAACAGGAAAGTTCTCACCCAGCTGCTTGAACTACACGCATACCAATGACAAGGCCAATGGTTTTCGAGGTTGCCACGATGGCCGAGCCAACAGTAAATAATGTGATAGCAACTAAGTAGACGAGCTGTCGATAACAAATCAACCTGCATGTGGCAGGCGTATTAAGTCACGTACTTTTCTCCCTTTGATCTCGCTGATCGCGCTCCACATGAGAGGAAAGTTTCCTTGAACAAAGATGAATAGAGATAAGCTCAAGCTGATATCCGAGGCGGTCGCATGTAGTTCTTGTTCAATCTGGGTGTTCGCAGCTGACATTTAATCGGTCAGGTGGTTGTGTTTCAACGAGATAACGAATCCCATACGATTTTGAATGTTGGCGGATATAGCTGCAATCATAGAGGCCCCGGATATTATAAAGAGAATCACAGTCTTGGGTAGGCAGGTGTTGACTGCGTCACTCGCAAGGTCTGAGAAAGAAACCGACCTTTCTGACATCCGACCAAATGCGTGGATCATCATCCACGAGTGCATGTTCGATGTCCAGCTTGACTACGTCTCCAGGGGGTGTTGGGAGGGTGGGCGCCGTGGAGCGTAGTGCGGCATCGGCCGGCGTCAAGGTTGTGGCCTGACTATGAAAGACTTGGGACATGACTGATGGATATCGTAAAGCAGGAAAAGAATCTTGGTCTGTTCTTAAATGTCGTGCACCCCAGGTCCATATATAGCAATCCATGCCGTGGCAGGGGGAAATACCTCAGCGCTGGGATGAGGACTAGTTCGGCCGAGGACCTCTAATCTGGCCCCATTCAATCTGATATAGTAACAGCGCTGTCAGTGTCACGACAGGAAAAGAGGTGGGTCACATGCACACCTGGTGACAGTGGTTAATGCCAGCAAGTGGATTAAGTCGCCTGAGATGTTACTTACCTGGATTTGAATTTCCAAGCATGCTCAATGTCGATTTAGCCTGCTTGACTAGCTCATTAACTGGGGCCCCAAATTCGACATATGAACAGGGAACAATTTGCCCCTTCTGCTAAGCACAGCGTCGGGGTTAGCTCGTACCTAAGCGGTGCCCTCGGATTGGCGTTCACCTCAAGTTCACCTTGTGCACTTCAAAAGACAACAGACATATCGAGGCCGACGAACAGATACTTTACAAAACAATCTTGTTGCATTTTTTAAGGGTGGCAGCGGCAGACCCAATGAAAAAAATGATGCAAAGTATGCTCCGCCGACGCGGACGGACTAGGATACGAATCTTTCGATCGTAGGCTTGGTTAGCAACCCTTGATGGCACTCACCAGGGTACGTACATAAACAAGAAGAATATCCTCGAAGGGGGTCACGAGCTGACATGTTTCAGCTTCGCACGGCATGCAGACCCTTCATCGACGTAAAATCGAGGATAGTTGGTCCAAACGCCTTCAGCTTGTCTGAGAATGAAGATTGATCTGCCCAGGGAATGAGGCTACGCCGAAGGTATGAAGATTTCCTCGACAAGCCAACTAACTGGGTCAAACAGAAGAATAGAAAAACAGAAAAGTGCATTGTACAGTTGCAAAGTACGGCACTCGCCGTACGATCACACGGGTCTTTCCGACAGACCTTCAGCGGTAAATAACTATACACAAGCACAAGACATTTTTCCACCGACTACCATCTACATGAAACCAGAGGTTGCAAGACATGTAAAAGTGAAAGTCGTGAAATTCGTCATGAACGTGGCTCTGACAGGGTGTTGAGGTACATCTTGTGGTGTTCACCCCCAAGCCTGCAATCGTTCCCAAAAACTAATGTGCGTACAGCTGCAGAGGAAAGCTAATCACAGCATGAGAGCGCTGGTGGAGGGGTATAGGGATCGAAATGTGCCACAGCCACGACGTCCCGTTTCGCGCGAATGCGGCGGCCCTTCGTCGACTTCACTGTAAAGTATAAATGGCGTCAGTGACAGTCACCAGAACCTCAGTGCGAGACTTACAGCGACGCTTTAGCAGTTTCTTCGCCTCCTCTTCGTCTGCATGTCCACACCGACGCGTCCCCTTCTCAGCGTTGAGGGCGCGTACTCGGCGAGCACACGCCTTACAGTGAACGCAAGGAATGTCACCAACACGTCTGTTTTATGAGCACGATATTCTGCGGAGATCCCCCAAAATTTCTGGGAGGAAGACGGCGCGGGACTCGTCGGGGTACGTCGGATACTTTTCCAACGCACGCTCGAACGCGATGAGCGCATCGAGAGACAACTCTTGGAATCCTGCCAATTGTAGTTAAGCAGGCAAGGCATTTGTGAGCGTGATGTCCTTGTGTGAGGAAATGAGGTCGTTGATGGCACATTCGATAGGAGGGATGAGCGGGTGGCTTAGACGAGGAGTGACTCGGACGATAACTTAGACACGGACTCCCGGTCGGATTTATACTTCCGAGACAAACGCTTGCGTCGAGCAATACCACCACGCTGCAAGGATGGAACTCCGAGTGGCTCATTCATGCCACCTGAAGGCACATGACGCTGTGAGACAGGTCGATTGGCGTGTGGCACCCTAACTTTGATGACGTCGTGCTCTGCTCTCAAATCGGTTCAAAACCAGAAGTGTCATCGTATTGCGCAGGTCACGGTTCGTATTTATTTGCGCACTTCCTCACACACTCTTCAGCCCATATCTGTCGCTCCAATCATGGTACCTTCCCATCGTTTCAGGTGTTATCTGCCTTCGAATTGATCTGGCAGCCTCCTCAAAAGCGGTTTGGGGCACCTGACATGTGGTGAGATGCCCCATAAGTCTTCGCAGCACAATATGACGGCTTACATAGGGTGCATGGATGTCTTTTTGCATTGTCAACAGCGCAGCCTCTTGACAGAGTGCCGTAATTTCCGCTCCACTGCAGCCATCAGTCTACATAATTTCAGTCAGACTAGAGGGTATACACCAGTGCCGCAACATGCGAACCATGACAGCGATCTTGGGGACATCGAAACCAGGTTCGACGCTCATCTTCTTTGTCCGAATACGCAGGATCTCCTCTCTTCCTTCTTGGTTGGGCGGGCCAATGAACAGGATACGATCAAGTCGACCAGGTCGCATCAGTGCGGGATCCTTTGCAAAGGAAAAGTCTTATGAAAAGATCACGAAAAGATACTCCAGGTAACCTTACAATAACGTCGGGTCTGTTAGTTGCCGCAATGATGGTGACCCCAGTTAGTTCTTGCACGCCGTCCATCTCGTTTAACAAGCTCGTTAGCACGCCCTCGTGGGACGGCGCACCCCCTCCTTCCGAGTCGGATCGAGAGGTTCCAAGTGCATCGATCTCGTCCTATCCCAATGAAACATGCGTTGACAGGTCTGAGAGATTGAGGTAAAGAATGACGAACAAAGAATATGATGGAGGGTGATGCCGCACGAGCCTTCCTAAATGTTTCGCGCACTGCTCGCTCGGATTCACCCACGTACTTGCTCAAGAGCTGAAAAGAAGACTGGGCGTCGTGTATGTGAACCATCAGATCACTTACCTCGGGTCCTTTAACGGCCACAAAGTTTACCCCACTCTCTGCAGCACATGCACGCGCAAGGATCGTCTTACTGCATCCCGGCGGTCCGTAGAGGAGAAGTCCTTTCGGAGGTCGCACGCCTAGTCTCTCGAAAGCCTCTGGATGAAGCAGTGGCCATTCGACAGCCTCTCGTAGTCTTTGTATAGCAGCAGCTTGTCCCCCAACATCAGAATATCTCACGGGAGGTGAATCGAGGAAGACGGATCGCATGGCTGACGGACGAACGCCCGGCAATGCATCGGAGAGGTCCGCGATGGTCAGATTGAGCGGAGGCACTTCTGTTCCGCTTGAAGCTGACGAAACATTCGCGTTCACCCATCGTTTGATAGCGAGCGTACCGGCCTCGCGTACAACTGCGCTCAAGTCAGCCCCGACGTACCCGTGCGCGCGCCCAGCAAGAGCACGGAGATCAACCGACGATATAGAATGAGGTGTTCTAGCGAGGAGAACCTCCAGGATCGCCAAACGTGCTTCGGCATCCGGTACCCCTGTTATGGCGCAGAAGCAAAGAAATCAAATATTTAATTTCCGCATGGCGCTGAGAAATCGTGAGACACTTACCGATCTCGAACTCTCTATCGAATCTACCAGGCCGACGAAGTGCCGGGTCAATCGCATTCGGCCGATTTGTCGTTCCGATCACCACGACTCTTTCCATAGTGCCACCTATCGCTTCGTTTTCCATACCATCCATTATCGTCAGTAGAGTTGCGACCACACGTTTCTCCACCTCTCCACCAGCACCTTCCTCTCGTCGGGGGACCAGCGCATCAATCTCATCCAAAACGACGATGCACGGACTTTTGGCACGTGCATTTCGAAAGACTTCCCGGAGTCGCGCTTCAGTCTCCCCGTGATACGCCGACGATAGCTCGGGCCCGTTTATGATGATAACAGACGATTTCGTCGAAGCAGCTATGGCACGGGCTAGATGCGTCTTCCCTGTTCCGGGGGGACCATGGAGCAGGATGCCACGCGGTGGTTTTAGACCTGAATAATCGGACGAAGAGTGAGCTAGACATAAGTGTCTAATAGATATGACTAACCGAAATGCGCGAACAACTCTGGTCTTCCGAGAGGAATCTCGATTAAGTCGCGGATCTCCGCTATCGTTTTATTAAGTCCTCCGACCGTGGCGTAAGCATCAGATGATGTTGTTTGATCAAGGGTCTCGATATCGGGCTGAAATAGCACACACGTTTAACATCTTTTTTGGAAATCTCTTCCGAAAGTCCCTTGACATCTTACCTTGTGAGGATAATCAACCTGGTTGACAGTGTCGTTTTCTAAAATGCAGACAAATGTATCCCATCCCGTTGTCCACAAAAGGGGTTGGGAATGGAAGGAGATCGATTTGACTCCTTCAGTAACGATTTTCACAGGGTCACCAGTCCTGGGAGGGTCCACAGAGATAGAATCGACCGAAAATCTCCGAGATCGTCCTTCATATAGTACCTCCACTATCTGGGAGGACGTGATAAATTTTAGTCCAACTACAATATGTCCAATTGGACTGGATGAGTGCTGACCGCAACTATCCTCGTGCTAGAGGGCGTGCCACTCACCAAGATGTTCGCGCAGTAAAATCGCAAGCCAATCTCTGCGCTTCCCCGAGTTATGAGTATCACCTCGCCCATCCCTCGTCGGCCCTCTGAAAATTTCCCGCAAACGAATGTATCCAGCTTCTTGGGCATCATGCAATGACGGAAAGAACGAATTGTTTCTATTAACAGCTTTTCCATGTAAGGGAAAAATCCGAATCTTGTCACTTTCCTCAAGGCGTGCCGTGAGGAACAGAGAGGGAGATAACAATACTGCTAGAGGCAACAGGCGCCCACGGCCGCGCGTCAACTTCAGCGGCGTCACGAGTTAATCACCGCACGACCTGGAACTTACAATTCTGCGAAACGTCTATAGACGGCCACAAGATCCCAACCGCGAAGTCCTGTCATGCGGGAGAAAGTAAGTCTCTTGAAAAACATTATGGCAGCGGTGAAGACATTTCCACTGCTTACCTTTTTTGCATTGCCGTTATCTCCCTGCGATAAGGCAATCACGTCGCCAGAGCACAATCTCAGGGTTTTCAGACTATCTGGGTGGACGATAACGCGCTTCGCGCTACGCGATTCTCCCTCAGCGCCCTCCGATAGGGAAACTGTAAATGTTGGGAGAGACATCTATCTCATGGAAATCGGACCTGTATGCAGGATTGCAATGCGCCGCGATAATTATAGAGTGAAACCTCCCTTGCGAAGCCATCGTTCAAGAGCTTGCGTTGTCACGATGGTGGAACTACATACCCGAACCTGAATTCTGTCAACAAATTTTTCCCCTCGTTTGTCAATGACGAAATAAGCGGACAAAATTCAGTTGATAGGGTGCCTGGAGCAGTCTTGGGGATAATCAATGGAAGAGGACCTTTGAACCAGCATAATCAGACTGCTGTTGAACAAGCCCAGCGACTATTGTCCGCTGACATATCATTCCCGGCATTTGCCGGGCCACACGCTGAGACCTCTGAAAACATCACACGATTTCGACGTCGGTACAGGCGCAGGACAATATCCAAATTCTTGGGTGGTTCTCATATTTATTATTGCCGAAAGGATGCTTCTTAATACATCATAAACCTGTGGTAGGTTCACAATCATCCCCTCGCAATGAAGCTTCAGCGTGCCACCCACCGTGACTCCATGGGATGGTATGGTTCATTTGTTGGAGCATCAGACCCCTTGTTTGTAGACCTTTGATGCGAAGTGCGTTCCGACTTGATGGTCTAACCCTATGGAAGAATCCCAGTATGACCCATGTACGAACTTTGCGTGCCTTCGCCACAGGCCAATTGTCACCCTGCTCGGAACCAGTGATAATTCACACCAAGATTTTTCGATCAGATCTTTGTGAATTCTGATCAATGGCAGGGGCAACGTATTGCGGCGCACCCGTAATATCCACCAGCCAGTTCCGCCAACCTCCGGCTTGTTACAGCGGTTCCTCATTGTCGCCTGCTTCAGAGGGACTCACGGGGACACAACTGACCCAACCTGCAACAAAGCACCATGAATGAAGCAGGACGAGCACTTTGAGCAAGCAAGGGGATGGTGTCTCGGGGCTTCACCTTTCCCCTACAGCCGTTCTGGCTCGTAATCTCCCTTGTCGGAGAATTTGCATCATGGTTGTGTCCTGATCCATCGTCTCTTGACAGCAAGTGCCTGTTTATGAGCACCTTTCTGACAACTATGGGCCTGCCTTCAGGCGATGCCAACAACCTGTGTTTTGCACAGGTTCACTCTTAACTGTAGTACGTGATGAGACCAGACAGAATTCGTGATATATTGCTCATATTGCGGCGCTCTGACCGTTCCACCGGTAAGTTTGTTTGCATGGCTTGTACATGCAAGGTTCGTCCAGGTACACGTGCATGATGGTGCCAGGGTCAGGAGGTGCATGGTATGAGGGCGGGCGCAGTCACGATTCCCCATTAGTGAGCACACGTTAAACGTTATCTCCCCGCATGAGCTAATGGACATGTGTGGTGAAGATCAGCAAATGGTTGTTGGGAGATAAAAACATTCGCGGTTGCAAAGCTGCGTCTCGAAAAATCCTGACAATGCAGGAGCAAAGATGTGCCTGACGTTTTCTCTGCAGGATCTGCAAATCAGGTGATCTGGACGCGTTCGAAGTTCACTCGGTCTCCCGCGGCCTCCCCGAGTCTCCATCTGTCACACCGATACCGTAAGGAGATGCTTGGCACACTTCACTTGTCTTTCTATACTTAAAGGGCAGCGTGAGAGACTGGAAAGCCTCGAGATTCATTGTTAAACTTGTTCATCTCGGGATGTTGCAAGTTCACATGGACATATTGGTTGTGACTATGTCTCAGAAGGACACTTTGCGCCACCCTGCTGCCAACACGAAGGACAGTTGTACCCACGGACTATGGTCGTATCATATATTCGAGGGCGCTATCAATCAGATACGGGCGCGAACAAGCTCCCGATTGGGGTACGGGACAGCCGATGGGCGCCGAACAGACGCGGTACTAGTGCTAGATCAGGGTTCCGGATCCTGGGGCAACTATCTTTGTTCCGAGATGTCTCAAGGAAACTGCTTATAGCCAATATGTTCCAACATGGAATTGATACAACTTTCTTCTGATAAAGAACTTCCTCAGCCACATGACAAACACGCTGAATATTTTGAGTTACGAGCCTAGGAAGAGCAACGTGCATCCCTCGCGGCCGATGTGACTTGGGGAACCACGGAATACAGCAAGTTAGTGTGTGTGACCCTTTGGGATCGCATGCCTAGGAAGTTTGCTAAGACGAATATGGGACGGCAACGTATTGTTTTCGACATTCTTATTAGCTTCCGGTGGTGGAAACCTATAAAGCCGGGCGGCTGAGCCAGGGTCCCCCAAATTTATTCCCCACTACACGGTCCTCTGTTCCCCCCCCCAGACCATCCCCTGTCAATCATGTGTAGACAAGTGGCGTGAGGACCATAGTCGTCGTTGTCAAATGAGTGGCACTGAATATCGATTTACAGAGAAGGAACCCTCTGGCTAAAATGTGGTGTACGGTGACGATCCGTTTCGTTCTGTATGTCAAGGATGTTCAACAGACGCGCAGCACTTTCAACGACACCTCGTTGTTGCGATCATGGATTGTGACTCGACGCGATGTGAACGCAGCTACCGGCATCCTCCCAATTGTAGACATCCAAACTGTACCAAGGTGGGCATCTATCGGGCGTCCGCGGAAAATAGTGCCTGATCATGAATTGCGGCGAAAATAGAACTTTGGCGAGGAGATACAACGATCCGTAGACGATGTCAATGAATATTGCTTCCAATGCCGGATGGCGATGAGCCGGCGGCACGGATAGTTTCCTCATCTCGCGTCTTCGGTGGTCACAATACCAATGGGATTAGCATTATTGCACCATACCTGCCTCGCTGCACGTTAATAACGACATATTAGAACCAATGTACCCACTATGACGCACTTAGTGGCTTATCGCGTGATGGAGTAATGGTTCTTTCGGCGTCCGCATGACGCACTTGGTCCATGTCGCAGCCAATAAGAACAAGATAACTACCTTAGGTTCGGCGCCCCAATAGCTTCCAGCAAACTTTGAAGGTGAGCACCGGCATGAGTCGAGACGAGAGGCACACCAAGCTTTTTGAGACACAACGATACGACTGTTCCGGCTGGGAACACTGGACTTACGGCGCGACTACAAACGGAGTGCCTAAGGGTCACAATTCCCAACGAAACTTGCCCGGTTTCGACTCTGAGCGGTGATATTTCAGCGCCCGACATTCGCACTGTAATGTCCGTTCGGAACCTGATACTGTGACATGGGGATTTTGGCCGGGTTATCGCACGTGATTACCCTTCTATGTTTGAATGCAATACACCCGATTAGCATTCACTTTCAGACCAAACACATGCCTGTGTTTCATGTTTGAACCATGCAGGTCGTCTATTCGTTTGCATGGAGTAACAACGAATGAAGCTGGTGGAAAAACAAACTCTCGCTTGCTCCTGGACGCACTTAGTGCGGGTGGTTCTTGTGGTACTCTGTCAAATGAGTAAGCACAGCCTAGGATCAGCACAAGGGACTACTTACTCAGGTGCACTGGATAACGGAGATGAAGTTTGTCAGTAGTGGTTCCGAGACACGCAGTGGTAGACACGTACTGTTGTAGTCCAAGGTATAACCGACACCAAAGAAGAAGAGAATTGCAAGACCCAATCGGTTCAGGGCTTTCTTCTCGGGGTCAAACCCTGTCGGTGGTGCACGGCCTTTGGGGAGCTTGGAATAGAAGTTCACCAAGGGTGCGAGGCCTTCCCCCGAACCAGCAGACTAGCATAAAAATTAACAAGTGAAAAGTGGCTTTTTCCAAAGTGACATACGAGGTGAGAAGGGGTCGCAATTTTGGGGGGGATGAGCCCCATGAACTGGCGGCGGGCGAGAGTGGGCAACATGTCGAACTGAACTAGTTTGCAGATTGACGGAGTAGTTCGGAGGGCTGCGAACGTTTGCGTTTGTTTGCCATCATTCCACGGTCACGCGCTCACCACGATCTTGCACTTGGTCGTCGATGGACGGTCAAAGCAGAACAATAGCGAACTTGGCCAGAAAAGCCAGTCTGTCGCGAACGGGTTTCTCTTAACTCCTTTCCATGATTCCAAACTCTACTGCCCATCTCCTAGCCACCCTCTTTGTGATCTGTTACGTCGGTTCGATATATATTTCCAAACATGCACGACTCTCCTTTTCAAACACCAAAGTATATCTCAACTACGGATTTGCGAGACCCAAGCTGCTCAGCGAGCGCTGGAGGGACGATCCAGATGTGATTCGAGCGCGCCTTTTTGCTGTCAGCATTGCGACGCTCGTTAATTGTGGCATACTGTTCACTTTGATGTCGAAACAGCTAGGGGATGCTGTATGTCTTTCGTTCCCCGGCTCTGGTGTAGTTCAACTAATGATAACAGTCTTGGGCAGCGTTGTACATGACTATCAATTACCTCGGTTTTACTGCCATCAGCGTTCTTCCACACCTCATAACCCCCCTGCTCTTCCTCGGACCATTATACGCGCTTTCCACGCGTGATATGCTGCCAGGACAGCGTCACTGGTCCTTTCAGGAAGATGTTCTTTCCCTCCTCTTCTCCATCACCGGCATAAGGAACTACTTGGTCGTGAGCGATGAAATGTCACCACCCCCGGCACCTGATTTGCTGACCTCTCGTTCACGCAGGGTCCTGTCACTGAAGAGATTGTCTTTCGAGGGTGCGTTCTCACCGTGTACCACCTAGCTCAATCGCCGAAGATGCGGATGATTTTCCTGAGTCCGTTGCTCTTTGGAGTGGGTGAGCATTCCCTGACCACGTGTTCAGGAAAAAGATTCAGAACTACCAACTTACCTCGTTTTGCACAGCCCACGTACACCATGCTTGGGAAACTTATAACAGGTATGGACGCACACCCGCGGCCATGAAACGGGCTGCGGTTGGCACAGGTGAGACAGACTTTGATACAAGTATCAGTGACCCTGATGTGACCCAGCCTTTCAATTTATATATACGAGCGTTTTTGGCTTCTATTGTTCGTACCTCTTCCTTCGCACAGGGTCCATATTCCCGCCAGTGACTGCACACATATTCTGCAACATCATGGGTGTCCCTCAGCCTGATTATGATGTCACTCAGAGGCCAAACCGGAAATTAGGTAAGTTTCACCCTTTCCTTTTTTTGCGAGTGGTCGTGACGCCACGAGGAAACAGTCATCATTATCGCCTATCTCATGGGGATCGTTGGTTTCGTGTACCTGCTGGATGGCTGGACGTTCACAGAAGGTAGCTTGTACTGGAACTAGAATAATAAGCTCTTTGACGCTGGCCCGTCGAGATCTATTACGGAGCGCCCGGGAATAAATGGAGATATTGGATCGCCGCTTAGCGTCCGGATATTAATGCACGTGATGTTTATCTATTGAACCTCTGATTGAGTGTAAATGAAGTACCCGGGCCTGCCTTAGACAACGTTGACATTGCCCCGCTATCTGCCCTCACTAGCACCCGGTAGTGGGTTCAGCCCCATCATTATCGTGTCAAATGCCTCATAAGCGGGCCAAACGACCAGTGGGAGAACAAGAAAAGGCTAAACTGTACGCCAGATATCATGCCCCGGTGTCCTAGTCGCCACCGCCTCGTTGCGAAACGCCTGATGATGATTCATTTTTCCAGACCCGCTAGTTCGGTCCCCAAGATCTCCATAGAACAAGAGCCCATCCCCAAGTCAGTCTCACGTGTCCTCAACGCTGAACACATCCGGCGAGAATATCGGAAGAAGCGACAGCTTGAGAGCGTTGGTGGCTCAGACGGGAGCGACGTTGGACGGAAAAAGAGACGTCATGAGGCGAACACCGTGGAAAAAACGGCGCTCAGGATCAAGCCCGGTGAAACGATTCCCCAGTTCGACAGGTGAGCCGTGCCGTATGGAAATGATGACGCACAGTCGACGCCGTCGTTCTTCACTGCCCTTGCTACCAGACGAGTGGAGAGCACTATGATGCCGCTCGTCAAATCGGCCCTGCGGCAGTCGTCTGCACAGGAGCGCAAAGTGCGGAAAGAAGAAAACAGGCAAGAGATATTGAAGCGGGGTAGACACGGCCAGAATGGCCACCATCCCCTTGAGGAAGGTTCGAAGAAAGGGCCAGATCCACCGACCACGGCGGGGAACGTAAACCCTCGTGACGCCACGAAGGAATTCGACGTGGTTTCCACCTCCGCACCCCGTCGGCTCAACGATATCGCGCAAGAACCTCCAGTGATACGGAAACTTCCGCGAGGAGCGACGAAGAGGGACGCAGCCCCGTCAGGGGTGTTGAGCATCGCTCAAAAGGTTATGATGGAAGAGGAAAGGGAAAAGGTCATCAAACGTTATCGGGAATTAAAGGCTAGGAAACTGCGCGAAAGCGATGGTGGAAAGCATCAGGGATGCTTTGGCGTGTAGTCACACCGAAGTACTACCCTAATCGGATCCTCCATATTTCTGCATCGTCTGACTCATCGTTACTTGCAGCCACATATTTCCGACTCAAAAGGAGCCCTCCCATGTTCGAACTGTATCGCTACGGACCGAACGGTGCTTGGCAACCTCTTAAGCCCAGACTTTTACGTCCGAAAAGAATGTGCTGTTGGTGTCACTTTCGCGCCGTTTTACGTGCTCCCTCCGATTTCCTAGCAGCCGGAGGCTGGATTCTTCGATCCGAGGTGTCTAATTATGTTCTATTTTTACGCCTTGGACGAGTGATTGGGGGCTCCTCTTCTCCCGTATCGGCAGTTTCCGATGCCATACCAACGTTCCGCAGTCCTTGTTGGTCGGACTGTGGTCGTGGCAAATTCAACTGCCAGAACACTAGTACTCTCGCCTGGAGGTTGCCAGTTGACACGCGAGGGCAGAACCCTTGTCTCGCTACGTGCTGTAACCGTTCCAACTGCTGACGATCCTCTTAGGCGCCATCTATTCCTTATTCTTCGCAATTCTAGTATTGCCGATTCTGATTTCTTCCCACTCTAAACCCCGTTCTACATTTGGGTACCTAGACGGGAACGTTGTAAGAACGCTCCAGTTCCGTCAATGGCGGATGCGATGGAGATGCATGGTGGCTAAACTTTGTTTGAAGAATCCCATCGCTCACAAGGAGGCCCTTTACAGCAATCCGCGGCGCTCTCGTTTCCAGGCTGGTGTGGCGCTCCAACAATCATGAGTGCTGGGTGTCGTTCGTATGGAATTTGCGGCTCGTGGGGACGAGGAAAATCGATTGACAGGTATCTGGACCAGTTCTCCCCGAGGCGGTTTATGTTTCAAACGGGATGCCGTAGGATTCGATCCGTCCGTTTTGTTCTGCGTTTTCGTACAGTCGGCATGCCATCCCCATGTAGCGCTGAAATTAGGTAGGTTCATGACTCTTTCCGACATGTTCGGCGAACCCTACAATCCAATGTGACCTGACGTCGCGTCCCGCGGCTGGCTTTATAGATCGCAGCCTCCAAGGGGGTTCTCATTACCTCCCTCCATCCTTTTGCCCCCAACCCATTGATTTGGGACGACCTGACTTATGACTGATATTGAAAAGCAAACGCCGGTGCCGACGCGCAAGTCGAGCCTAGACGGGACGTCATGCGCCATCTCTCCACGGAATAGCACGCTCCAGCCTGAAGCCCCTTTGATAGACACCGCACACGACGAGGTGGACGGTAGTCTGAAGGCCTGGTTGGTCGTCTTTGGCGGATTCCTCGTCCTCTTTTGCTCTTTTGGACAACTCAACGCATGTGGGACGTTCCAAACGTGGTATTCGACCCACGAGCTCGCGCACAAATCATTGTTCAGCATATCATGGATAGGCTCGTTGCAATTGTGGACGTTTTTCTTCATGGTACGTCGCCCGCGCTTGCCGACAAAGTACGTCGGTGACCGATTCATTCCAGGGTGGACCGATAGGCTGTGCGTTCGATGCGTACGGTCCTACACCGCTACTTTGCGCTGGATCGGCCGTGTTGGTTTCGAGTCTGGTCCTGACGAGCGTGTCCGTACAATTTTATCAGTATTTACTGGCGCAAGGTGTTTTATTCGGTTTGGGGGTGGCCATGTTGTGCGTCTCGATCTCTCGCGTGCTCGGATGTCGGCTTGACCCTGATCTAGATTTTACCCGACGATGGCCTGCGTGTCGACTCATTTCGACGAGTATCGGGCTACTGCTATAGGCATCGTCTCGGCTGGATCTGGTTGTGGTAACGTATTCTCCGCCGTCTGTTGCGAATCATTACTCAAAACGAATTAGGGGGAGTCGTCTATCCCATCATGCTCCGCTACCTATTCGACACGATTGGGTTCGGGTGGACCGTCAGGATCTCAGCACTCATGTCCGCCATGTTATGCATCGTGGGCGTGTTGACTGTTAAACTCGGACGCCCCATCAAAAAGAAGCCTGGTTTAGTATTGGACGTGCGGACCATTCAGGACCGCCGTTTCATGCTTCTCGTCATGGGTTCCTTCTTTATTTGCTTAGGTATGTCCGCCCGTGCTCCCTCGAATCCGCTCTGATGTCGTCCAGGCCTGTTCATTCCTTACTTTTACATTTCCGAATACGCCGAATCGCTCCACATCTCGCCCGATGTCGCGCTCTCGATCCTATCTGCCATGAACGCGGGCGGCGTCGTCGGCCGTATCGCGCCGGCCTGGCTATCGGACAAACTCGGTCGATTCAACCTCCTCTGTCCGTCCGCGCTGCTGAGCGGTCTCTCGTGCCTCGCGTTCTGGATGTTCTGCCGCGACCTGGTCTCTATCGTCGCGTTCGCGGTCGTGTACGGTATCCTCTCTGGGGCATTCATCTCGGTCGTGACGCCGTGCGTGGCGCAGATATCGGAGATGCGAGAGATCGGGACGCGCATCGGCGCGTTGTACACGTTCATCTCGGTCCCGTGCGTCCTCGTTTTTTCTTTTTTTTGCGTCCGCGTTCGTTCATCTCAAACCCACTCTAGGTCGTTGTTCGGAGGACCGATCGCGGGGGCGTTGATTCAACTGCAACACGGGACGTACGGGGCCAGCATCGCGCTTGCGGGATCGAGCATGGTGTTTGGTTCGTTGCTCTTGTTCACGTCGAGATGGATGGTGGATCGGCGGTTGTGGTGTCGTGTGTAGACGCCCTTTTTTTTTATTTATACACTCTTTTTTTTACGGATTGGATCACGACCGGCTCTCCAACTCTATTTGTACAGCATCAAATGTAGCTTTTATCTCGCGCACCAGGCAGGGAGGCGGCGCGCCATGGAGTCTATGAGATGTATTGTGGTTAGAAATGATTATAGCGAGCGAGGGGGTACTAAAATGGGGTGACAGGCAAGTGAAAAGAGCGTCAAGGGCCTCGGGTAAAGTGAGGCGTTTTCCTCCCAAGGAGATTAGAACGTTTCTTCCTCGCCGCCCGCTGCGTTTTCCGGGACCTCGAATCCTTCCTGGAAGAGGGGTGAGCCCGAGGGAAGGATGAAAGGCGGTGAGGACTACCTCGGTGGAGTAGAGAATCCTTTGGATATCCTTGAGAGTGTTGTCGAGCGGTTGTCCCGCGGCTTCGAGCGCCTCGGTTTGCTGCTGTACGAGGATTTCGATGTCACGAAGCTGAGAGGAGGACAAACGTGAGCACACAAAGGAAGCGCGGGGGAACGGGAGAACGGGCACTTTGGCGAAATAAAAGTCGCGCTCCTTCTCGAGGCCTTCCATGTGAGTGGACATCTCGCGGAGTTGTGCTTGGAGGTTCTGGACGGCCTCGGTCGGTTGGGTGGAACCGGCGCGATGGCCGCTGATCGGGGTCTTGCCGCCTGATCTGCCTGATGCGCCGAGGCCGCTGGTGCTTCGGACGCCGGAGAGGGGGGCGATGGTGGCGGGGGTGTCTGTGGGTGCGCCTTTGCGGCGGGCGACGGGGTCGTAGCCCTGGCCGCCGTAGTTGGAGTCCCAGAAACGCTTCATCCACTGGAGGAACTCGAGGTTGTCTCTGTGGACACGTCCGGGGTCACGATCACGGGAGGGAGAGAAAGAGTACGGACTGCATTTTGCATTTGACGAGCTTCTCGATAGGTATGGGCTGGGGGATGGGTGAGGAGGGGCGGGAGGGGGGCGGCGAGGGACGGACCTTGTCGATTTTTTTGGCCTTGAAGATGTTTTGGAGGACCTTGAAGTTGGCGATGAACTCGTATTCGTGCTTTGCGTTCATCTTGACGCGAGACATGGGGACATCGCCTGGTGGGGGTCGGTGGGATGGCGGGATCGGGGACGAGGGACGCACCGTATACGGAGTCGAGGATTTGGCAGTAGGCTGCGCCGGTGCCGCAGTGTTCGATCTTTGTGTAGTTGAGCTGGAGAAGTTCGTTGAGCCAGGCGAGGAGGTCGGTGCGAGAGACGGCCATGGTGCGAGTGAGAGATTACCCAACTTGGACATGTCCTCCGCCATCCATCCTCGCCTCGGCCCGCTCGTCCCGCGTCGGCCTCCAGTTCGACTCTCCTCCGTCTGATCCGGTTCAGCTCCGGCGTTTGCACCATCACCAATAGGAATGCAATCGCTCCATCTGTGATGAATACATCTGTTTTTGAGCAGGTACTACCCTCAACGGAAATGATTGGAGCTGTCACCCCGACACCATTCGCACCTCGACACACTCTGACTGTTTTACGTAGGTGCCATTCGAGGGTCCCTTTGTGCGCTTGACATCCCGCCGCAGATCTGACATGATATTCCACTCATTATGTACGAAAAAAAAACCGTCTCGGTCCACGCCTCGTGGCCAGTCCCGGGCTAACTACGAAAACATGCGTTTCTTGCGTGTTTCCGTCCCACGTGTATCCCATCTATGGCGAATCAATGCCAAGTCTAATGACACCGCCTCGTCCCCGCACCTCTGGATTGGTCACGCCGATAAACAACGGCGAGTCATCATGCTCTAGATTCCCGTTCATTTCTTCCGTCAGCTCACCATCCCCCTTTCGGTAATATCCGCCCAGCCGAGTCGTCATCCACTCCAGCATCGAGCACCGCTTCAATCCGATATGATTTAAGCCCCAGTCCCCGGCCGAACCGTCTTTCCTCGAACAAATCCCTATGCACTATCAACGCACACTCTCCTCGTCCTCCATGGCGCCATCTGAAAGGTCTATTTCCTCAGGCTCTTCCAACTCGCCCCCACAGAACCTCGTCGCACTCCCTTCCATGACCCACTCCCTCGCCGCCCTCCCTACCATGTCCTCGCTGCCCCAAGACATGATGCACTATAACGCGGCCGCGCACAGCCGAGCGAGGGCGAGTCTCTCGCGTGTCCATGCATTCGCGTGCTCACCTCGCCCCTCCAGATGGAGTATGCGTTCCAGAAACAAAGACAGCAGGGAGGACCTGCGCATGCCGCACTCAACGTGAGCGTTCGCCCTTGTGTCAGTGGCGCGACGAACTCATCACCTTTCAGGCATACGACGTGCGCCGCACGCCCAGCCCGGCGCTGGCCGAAGACGCTCAGATCACCGTTCGCAGACAACAAAACGCGAGGCAGACCAGCGTACGCGATTTTCTTCCGCCTTTCGCCTCTCCGGATCTGACGACGCCCTGGTCGTCCAGTCGCGCGATCGTAGATGAACGCCATCCTCTTGGCGACCTCGTTACCACAGCCGCGCAGTGCGCAATTCATTCGGCTGTTGGGTCGTTACTCTATCTCGGCACTAGTTAATTTTTGGGACGCTTTTTCATTTGGGGATAACTTATACCACTTGCTGTTCTTTTTCTCCTTTCATCGAGCCAAAAGTAGCGGCTTTCGTGCCACTCGTACGCCCATATACTTAATTTCCTTGTTCGAAAGATGATCGCTTCCACCACTCGAGTTGCATTGTTCGATAGAGCGTGACGCCGCCCTGTTTCATTTAGACGTCGATGAGTAGAGACACCGAGCGAAATGAACGATGCCGCTGATATGACACACCTGATAGCGATGGCTACTGATAGACAACCCTCTCTGCCATCCCGTCACAAAGGAAGTAGACAGACGATCGCGATGGCGCGAGATCTCAGCGAACCCCACAGGGAAAACGTGCCTAGCTCGTTCACGATACCAAGGCGCAGGTCCCACGTTTCGGAAGGAATACGACAGACGATGATCCTGTGGACACGAGGTGTGGCGTAGGACCGATGGGTGGGTTAAAACGGCGTTCACGTGGGTTGGGCGGTGATCAGTTCGCAAAGGACGGGTGGAGATGCGTGGCGGGGGGGAGTCAGACTGCGCTGCGGGGCGAGTCAACCCATGTCGGTGCTGTGGCGTCATGTGGGACGCCACACGGTACTTGGTTGGAGTCAATTCCAATATGGCACGTGATTTGCGAGCGGGAAGGGGACGACGTGCGAACGCACGGATGCGTGTGTGCGCACAGGAACGAGTTTTTCAGTTCGGAAGGAGCTTGTGGGAGCCCATCGATTTGATATGGAGAGGAAGCACGGCGACTCACGGTCGAGGTTTCCACGAGCACAAGAGGAGCGCGGTGCGAGAAAAAAAAGTGCATCTCAGTTCCACGCCCTTTGATCGTTTGCCCGACCGTGGGACGGCGAGGAGACGGACATGTCCGAATGAGGGCAAACGAGCATTGGCGGGACTTTCCACGGATCAAACAGTCTCGGAAGGGGGTCGTGAGTCGCTCCCCAGAGGTGAGCGTGCATGGCTGCAGCTCTTCCGCGAGGCATCGATGACGCCTCTCGGATTCCGGCGTGGTTCCTATGATCAGGGCAGATCATCTCCTTGACGAAACAAGGTGTAGTGCTGCGGGATTAGAGGGAAGCGTGTTGGCCATGGTTCGTCGATGAGTCATTCCATTCATCGAAGCATCGGACGATGAAACGTTCCAAGGCAAGTCATGACGTTGTCAGGGCTCTTCCGTAGGCCCTGAGTGAGCGTTGATCGGAGGATAAACAATAAAAGGGGGGGAAATGGCGCTATTCCTGTTTCATTGGGACTCGATCCGTCCAATCAGACGTGTCGCCCTGAGACGAGACAGGGTGCTTCGAATAACGTCATTAGCTGAAGACCCGTCTAATTTGGGGGAGAAATCACCATTTACGAGTTGACTTGACAGTGATGGACTGGTGGGTCGAGCGGTCGTCTCAGGCTCGATCACGTCGCATGTAGTGTTCGGTCCCGAATTGTCGAAAGACGTTTCGTACGAGGAAGACCGGAGGTATGTGTTTGAGGGATGCCATAGACGGGACACTCCGACTCGGTCAAGGCGCGCTGGTGCGCTACTATTATGTCAGTCGGTGATGTCTACGTCGCTGTAGTCGGACTACTCACGGAGTGGTTACGGAGGCCAAGTTCTCTGAGTACGCAGATTGGTGGGTACCGATGTCGGGGAGCCTGTCCCAGTATTGATACCAACAATGTTGACTGTCATCCCATTGAAAGCAATCCAACCAATACGTTGGCTCGAGGTAAGCGGTTGTTTGGCAACAGCCTTGGAAACAAACAAACGCCTGCCGCAATTGGATTCTTCCAACCCCCTTCCCAGGACGCATGAACACAAATCTGACGGCCTCCGGTCGCTGAATGCCACGGTGATCCATAGAGAACGAAAGCCATTTACATGTTCGTGCCGTTGACGCTTCCGACTTGTCTACACCCCACAACCTCGGGAGGTTCCCAAGCGAATGCGACGGAGCAAAGCTTTATCGACGAACCATGTACGAAGATGATCGCTTGGCGTTCAGATCCATCATCAGGGCTTCTTGGAGTTGCGGTGGGAGGTGGATTGGGCTCGGTGTATATCTTTGCGACCCCTCTACCTGGTGAGCCCGCCCCAAACGCGAATCCTCCAATCCCGTCTCGCACACACATTGCCACGCCGGCAACGACCACGCCTCCAGGTCCTCGCGCTTCGCCTCCACCGTCATCTCCAAAGTCACAACAGCATTCACGTCGACACTCGGGCTACCAGTCCCCTTCCTCTCTGTCGTTGAACCAAGCTTTAATCAAACCGCCTGCTCGCTCTCGTGTCGTTTCCGGTGTTTCTCGCGAACAGGTTCAGGCGCCGATGAATTTCGTCGACTTTGAGGACGAGGCTGAGCGACTGAAAGACTTGCTCAAGACCAGTGCCGTCAACCGACCGTCTCGCGAACGGAGCATCGTGGACGCGCTACTGCCGAGTTTTGAGAAGGGTGTTGTGATTGATCGAACGCCGCCGCTTCCTCCATCACCGTGTCTTCCGCCCACTACTGTCTCTCCGGTCAGCCCTGGATCCAGCAAGGGGCCTAAATCTCTCTTGTCTGCAACGAATTCTCCGAAATTCACGCCTCGATCTCCCTCTGCACCTCCTTCGCCCCCACTCCCCGTATTGAACGACGGGAACGAGGAAGTTTCTGTCGCACTCGTTGCTCACATACTTCTGCCTCGTTGTGGTGTGACACACGCAGTGACAGATCTCGTCATTCCAGAAGGGACGGATTTGCTAGTGTCGTTGCAGGAATCAGGGTATGTTTGTGTGTTGAAGGAATGTGTGTTGCTCACGTGTACCTCAGTGATCTTTCCGTGCTCGACACGCGCGATAGTATATGTATTGCAACCGCATCATGTCAGAAGGTTGTCCAGTCACAAGGAATTATATCATGTTGGACCCGTTTAAAGTGCATTCAGACTGACGAAGTAAGCGTTTGGCACGCTGCTTCACGATCTTCCCTCAACTACCTTCCACAGAATACTAGTCTTATCTTGGCATGTGCGACACGTCGAACCGATCACTCTGATGTATTTGGTCTTCCTGACGTGCCCAAGGAAACTGCGACAAAGTATGCAGGCTATTCGTTATTTGAGCTCCATGTCGGGGACACGCACAACATCCACCCGACGCGGCTGGAGCGGCTAGGTGACTGGCAGGTCGAGGGTTTCGCCGAGGCCTCGGATATAATACGCAATGAAGTGGACGGTATGTTCTTCCACTTTTGGCAATCCTGTCTCTCCCATCCACCTCACAGGCTCTCTGTCTTTGCTTTACATCAACAGCGAGCATCACGTAGTCTTCCGACCACTCTCCGTCGTCTCTCCCTTCGATGTGCCGGCGCGCGCACGCTCTACTGCGTCATCATCTGCGAATTCTACAGAAGAGCCCAGGAGCTTGTCAATACCCAACCCGTTTAAATCCCTCGGCAATAAAAGCTCTGAGAACCTCCCATCCAGAGACTCGTCGGACGGAATCTCGCCCGAGTGTCTAGCGCCTCCCAACACAGACTTTTCCCGTCTCCGGTTTGGTCAAGATCAAGATGTCGGTGCAGCTGTGTTTTCGTCCCCGCCTCGCACTCTAGGTGGGCTTTGCGGCCGGTATGTGGTCGCAAGAGATGGAATAGTGGGACTTGCTTGGAGTGAAACGGAGGTCCTGGTGTGTACTGGAGCGGGTGCTGCAACGATTCCGATCTCATTGTTTTATCTACAGGTCTTTCATTTTCGAACGGATGGAAAGGCATACGATAAATCCTTCACACGATTCCAGCCCGAAGGCGTAAGCAGGATCTTGGATGTCCGACTCGTCGATGGCCAGACGATCGTGGTATTGGGGGTTAGTCTTACCCTCGTGGTACAGTGCGTGTCACACTCAATCAGTGTCGCAGAGTACCGTCCAGTGGTACACGTTAACCCCAATGGATGCCACCGGAGACCACAGCGACTCAGAAAACGTCAGATTGCAGTACGTCCTGCCATTCTTCCTATCTAACTAGATAAACACTCACGATCCTGATATGATATCCAGACCAATCCCCACACACTCGATCTCCCTCGGGACGCTTTCTGCGTGCTCCGCCATCAATGCTACGAATGAGGTTGTCACACTCCGCCATACGTCCTCTGGCCGAAAAGAGGTATCCTTGTTTTCGCCGTCAGAGTCGCAAGATTGTGTGCATCACAGACTTTGGCGGTCACGGCTCGTGGCTGCTCCTCGTCGGGAGTCCGATACTGTTCTGACTGCAGTGCTTCCCCTAGAATTCAACTCGATTATATTCGGCTACAGTGGGTTTAGCGGTCATGCTCTTGCAGTTTTTCCTGAGGGTTTTTTCTTCTAGGTGATGGCCGCCTCCGACTTACCTCCTTCTCTTCGCTAGTGATGGCCCACCGAAAGTCGGCCCCGGAGCCACCTCCCACCTTATCTTCCATCCAACGAACCGAGTTGCCTCTGTTTCAGCATACTTCCAATGTTCCCATCTCCGCTTCGATCTGCTCGTTGCATCTCATTCGCAACGAACGAACAGGGGAACGCTTCATCATCGGGGGATCAGATGACGGTGGCATCACCGTATGGACGTTACAGTACGACGACAGCCCCATTTGAAGCCGCAGAACTCATTCACGTCTCGCCAGGGACCTCAAATTTTGTGCACGTTTCGTTCAGTTCCTGGTCCCGTTGTTGCACGTCGTGCAGGTGCGGCAGCAAGAAGAGAACGCGGGTCCGCTACGTGGATGTGCGTTGTGCATATCTATGGATGGCACGATCGCAGTCATTGCTATGGATGGTTTCGAGCTGTATGTCTGACTCGACCCCTTCTTGTTTGCTGGAGTGACTTTGTTCTAGGTCGTACGTTTTACCGGGTGCTTCGTCGCCTCTGACGAGCATTCATTATGGCGGTGGAGAGGAACATGATTTGCTCATGGTACGCTACGTTGACGGCTCCGCGAGGCTGTGGGACATCAAAACGGGCGAATTTCGACGCGCGATGGACAGCGAAAAGGCCAAGGACGCCCTTGTCTCCCCGGGGTGGTTCGA
Source organism: Pulveroboletus cf. aberrans (assembly GCA_038094155.1). NCBI lineage: Eukaryota > Fungi > Basidiomycota > Agaricomycetes > Boletales > Boletaceae > Pulveroboletus > Pulveroboletus cf. aberrans. The sequence goes on along the minus strand of JBBPTO010000389.1, from coordinate 3,904 downwards.
GCTGTGAGTCCGTTGCCACGTCGGGTTGTGGATGAAAACGAACCCTCGTTCTTCATAGACCGATCGACGGTCGAGAGACACGTATATCCCCTTCCGTATCGACCCTTGCCGCGGCGTCTGCCACGGCGGACTCGAGTGAGTGCATGGCATCGAATGAGAAAAGGGTCGTTGTCTGACATGATCTGCAAGTGTGCACGTTCACGATCGCACTGGAGCGCTTCATGAAACCGACAGCCGTGGATGCGAAAGCGTCAAGCAGCATCACCGTCTCGTCTACGACCCAGTCCTCACCCTTGACGCACCTTCGCACCCTGTTGTCGGTCGTATTGACTCCTGGACTGAGCCCAGACATCGACGAGGTGTGTGAAACCAAATTGGGTATCACATTTAACGGGGGCGGCGTCGGTCATGTTTCGTGAGTCTCATACTACTGCGCGCTGTGCATGGGATACGCATTGAGGCTTTAGAAGTAGTCGAGCGACGACCGTGTACAACCACCAAAACATCAAGAATGCGTGGTGTATATCAGGGATCGTCTCTGCCTCGCGCGCGATCGCCATCATTGCGATTCTAAAGACAATGTCGCTCTACGAGAGTACGTTGGCGCCCACGCTAAAGTGTCGTCCTAGGACTGATGAACCATGCCGAACAGAGATTAGCGACGACTGTCAGACGGTAATGACGTTTTATGCTACCTCCCTCCCGTCCGTCGTCGGACCGTGTTTCAAAGCCCCGGACATCGTTTATTTGGCTCGACAATGGTTGGATGCGTCGAGTATGTTCCCGCTGTGTGCGTCATCGCAATGCACTGATTCGAGTACAGATGAGTTGCGTCATGCGGCAAGGATCTTGTTTGATGCGGGAGTAGTGAAGCTTTCCGATGAAGAAAGCTCTGCGCTGGTAGACGCTTGGCAACATCATTGTAAGTGTCATTTCTCGGTCCTTGCGAGTCGTGCCTATACCTTAATCCCACAAGTGCCCTGTCTTCAGCCTTCTGCAGAACAAGACTCGAAGCAATCTGGATTGGCACTGTTTCTGTGCGGCTACATGGCTATCGAGAAGTATAGTTTGCTTTCGACCAGGTACGTCACGAGATCGTTTTCTGCGCGGTACGTTGACATCCCCACCAGTGCCCTCGTCGACATTTCCAAGTCAATTTCACTCTATCTGCAGGACGAGACGTCGAGCTATGGCGTCCTCGCCACTGACCTCTGTGCCAAAGGTTTCCACGTCTGGCAACACTACGTTGACAGCATGGCCCTCTTGCGCTCGCTGTTTGCGCTCGCGACCAACATGCGCAAGGACCAAATTTCCGTCCAGAACGTTGGGCCGCAAGCGCGCTGGGCGGTGTTGCAAATTGCGACGCAGCACACGGGGTTGTTCATGACGGTGTTGACCTTGGACATCTTGAATCCAAGGTCCGTGGCGGAACGGAAGAGCATGATGCAGTTGGTGGCGTTCTTGATTCGCAAGGTAGGTTTGGTTGTGGTGCTTCGTGTGGTGCTGATGTGAACGTGGACGACGACAGCGTCCGCTGATCCTATATCCGAACTTGCCAAGGTTGATGGAAGCGGTGGTCAAGTCTCTCGATCCCAACTCGACTGCGAGCAGAGACGCCGTGCTCGACACCGCAACCGAAATCATTGGACACGTCGTCAAAACGTACGTCGCTCGTCACGTCCGCTCCGTTCCTTGAACCGATCCTCTCTCCCAACCCTGCTTAGCTTCCCGACCGTCGACTTTCACACTCCGACGCAACGACTCGCCGTCGGCACGGCCGAGGGTGCGTTCATCATGTACGATCTCAAATCTGCCACGCAGTTGTACGTGCTCGAAGGCCACAGCCACCGCCCTACTGCGTGTGCTTTTTCGCCCGACGGTCGACGGCTCGTGACGGTGTCGCTCGAGGAGGGTGTGGTCAGGGTTTGGAAAGTCGGGCCTAGCCTGGCGAGCGCGTTGTTGCACCCCGGTAGACCACCCAGGCAAGGTGAGATGGGGTCTCGGCCTTTCAAGACGTTTCCGTTCAACGTCGGAGAGGAAGGTGAGCGTTGCGTCGTTGGTGTGGACAGGAGCGTCACTAAACTTTTTTTCTTGACAGCCGACATGACGATAGCGGGTACGCTCGAGTGGGTCCAGTTTGAATGGGTGTCGGATCGGAGCGTCCGCCTACGTATACGGGAGAGCACGCTGTCTTTTAGCGCGTGATTACGTACGCGTTCATCATGTGGTTTCGCGATTCGTGCCTTGCACGCGGGGCGGAAGGTCAAGAAGAACTGGAAGCGACAAAAGAGGGATAGTGCAGACGATGTCGTAGTGATCTACGCAGAGTCCGGCCCTGCCACGACGTCAGTAATAATCCAGTTCAGCGGGGCTCCTCTGGTATGATGACCCTGGGCCAGATATACTCGAAGGTACAGAGTCACTGGTAGGGAAAAGCCTAGCGAACGACCGCCTTGCCTCGAACGACGACTTGAGCCTGACGCGTTCTACGATCCGAGGGCCCGAGTGGCACCCCACCAGCCAACCTGTTTCTGAGTGTCGCAGATAGCAATGTGATCAGTGGGAAGAGGTACGGTGTACGTTGAAATCACTGGTGATTACCTGTCCGCCGGTCATGACTGCACGTGGCACGTGCGTACGCGATGGAATGATCGAAATCGGCAATCACGGGATTCGAATATGGACCTTGTTCACCCCAGATCGCTGGGAGATATTGAGTGGGGGCTCTGGAGAGATGCTCTGATGATGGCGAATGGATGATGGACGCTGGGAGGTCAGTGAGCGGGGTCACGGATCAGTAGAGATCGTGCAAGTCCCAGTGTGCATAAGTTATTCGAAATCGTAGGAACGGAGGCTCGGATTTCCCACGTCTTCGATGCACTACTGAACACTTGAATCTGGCACCAACGACCAACGACCAACGACCACCACGACCACTGTGAACGTAATGCAATCATCCACACCCTCGAGTTAGTTCCCCAGGTATGATTATCAAAGAGGCTGTTTGGAAGGGCGCTGGGTCTCTGGCCCACCCGGTGAAGAAAGCTCGTGAGGCGCTTTCACGCTCCCATTCTAAGTCAAAAAATGAATACATCGACTTAACATGCTGACATCCCGAACTTTATCAGCACCCGTGAAAACCATTATTGTCTAAGCACAGAGTCTATGGTTCCGAAATCACAGCACAGCGGAAAGGTGACCTTGAAGCTTCCAACAGTACCACGGTCCAGACCACCCAAGACGAAAGCTGCCACATAGCCACCAAAACGGAAAGGGAACGAACGAACAGCCGAGATGAAGACAGTGAACATCACTGCATCGGACCGGTTGCCGGTCAGTTTCTGCGTTTTTGCATGCACCAGCGGCATGAAAAACTGCAACCGACAGTTCAGTCCGGTTCGGCAGCCGAACACCGAGTCCAACATTCATGGCAGATATAAGCTTCTGCGTATGGTATGGATGACTGTGTCGATATGGATACTCTCATCGTCCTGTCACTCAGTACATTCATAGGGTTGTTCCTTTGTTTCATTCTGCGCAACGTCACCGTCCCAACTTTCCACACGCCGAACGACCTGGTCGGTGGATCTGCCATTCGAGAAAAGTCATATTCAAGTACCTTGGGACAGAGTAATAAGCCACCAAGAATCTTTGTTCCAGACCTGCTGGCCAAATGGCCGTGGCCACGTCAGACCAACCCACACCATGCCACGGTCGAGAAAGAGGCGGGTGCTTGGATGGCAACTTTCCGAGTGCCTATCCCCAGAGCGCAGGAAGCCTTTTACCGTGACAAGTTTAGTCAGTCTTGTTCTCTTCGTATCTTGTCTATATAGCCAACTCTTTCGAAAGCCCTCCTCTCCTCTTTATCTCACCCAAATCAGAGCAAAGGTGAGGTGACCAAAGT
>JBBPTO010000388.1:0-32142 GCA_038094155.1 Pulveroboletus cf. aberrans | reverse complement strand
AAAGGTCATCAACCCATCAAAGGGAGATGGGTATATGTAGTTAAAAGTGATGGTTGTAAAAAGGCTCACTTTGTCCCTAAAGGCTTTACTCAAGTCTTTAGTATTGACTATGAAGAAACCTTCTCACCTGTTACCAGGTTTAAGACAGTTCATCTACTCCTAGCTCTCACAGCTTTGAAAGATTGGGAGATTGAATCTCTTGATGTCAAAACAGCATTCCTGTTTGGCAAACTAGACAAAGGGCTTTACATGGTTCAACCTGAAGGTTTCATTCAATCAGGCCAGGAGAAGAAAGTTTGTTGTCTTTGAAGGGCCATCTATGGCCTCAAACAGGCTGTGCTCCAATGGAAGAAGGAGCTGCACAAAAACCTCATGGAACTCAGCTTTCAATGCCGTATTTCCAATTCCAGTGTTTACATCAAATTCATCAGTGAACATTTGATTGTTGTAGTTTTCTATGTTGGTGATGCTCTTTTCATGGGTAGTGATAGAACTCTCACTCTTCAACACAAGAAATGGTTTATGAAATGATGGAAATCCAGAGATCTTGGCCCTGCCAAAGAATATCTTGAAATGAGCATTACCAGAGATCATTCTAAACAAACTATGAGACTAGATCAATGCTTCTATGCTTCCAAAGTAGTCAAGCACTTTGGTCAAACAAACTGCAAAGCAGTTTCTACTCCTCTACCCTCTGAATATAATCCCAAAGCAAATGATGATCAACTGAACTCAGATCTTTGAAGTCACTGTAGGGAACAGCAGTTCCCTATCCTCATATCCAGCATATTCTGTACAATCCAGTTTTTATATCCAATTCAATCCATCCTTGTCCATCACCCATTGGTAAGTCAAACCTTCATTTTACTACCCCAGACACTATCATTTGTACATCCAGTCATTCCAGTTCTGTTACTCTGGTCACCAGATAGGTTGATCCAATGATTCAGTTTTCAATCCAGCCACACTCTTTACATGTATTTAGAGTCTTGGGTGTGCCCAGACTATAGAAGTTGTGTTTTGCACAGAGCACAATATCATCTATCTATCTACCATCTATCTTCAGTCCATCACAAGTTCAGTTCATCTTCATCATTAGTGGTCAAGCTGTGTCTGTGATCATCTCTTCATCCTTCTCTCCTGATCTGAGAAGAATCAAGTTCTGTGCTCATCAGCCATGTCTGAAGCATTAGGAGCTCTTCCAGATCATCATCCATTTCACCTCCTGTAAGTCCTGTGGTTCTCCTTCATGAAGCTCTACTCTATGAATTTCCCCTGGGACAGACCAATCGTCCCTTTATTTTTTTTCTTTGTGTTGCTGACCTGCTAGTTTCCTATCTGGAGATCTACAGCAGTCTAGGTCATTCAACCTCCCTTCATCACTACCAATCAGTCATTGGATCATTGCTCTATATCATGCTTGGAACACAACCAGACCTAGCTTATTCAGTGATCAAGATGTCACAGTTCTCTGCAAATCCCTCAGAGGAACACTTGCAGAAGATGCTCTATATAGTGCACTATCTATCTCATACTTAGGACTTGTGCCTGATCTATACTGCAAATGGCCCAAATGATGGTTTTGTGGCTTATTCTGATACTGATTGGGCTGGAGACATTGAGACTTCATGGTCTACCACTGGTTACTCAATATTCCTTGCAAACAGAATAGTCTCATGGCTTTCCAGGTGACAACCAAGAGTTTGACTTTCATCCACTGAAGCAGAATATTGCAGAATGACAGAACATACAAAACAACTCCAATGGATTTGTAATTTGTTTGAAGAGGTGTCTTTTCCTCTCTCTACCATTTCCTTATGTGTTGACAATCAAGGCCCCATATTCCTCGCTTCAAATCCTGCTCAAGAAGGATAGACTAAACATGTTTGGATTTCTGAACACTACATTCAGGAGGCTGTTGAGTTCAGTGAAGTTGAACTATTCTATGTTCCTTCCAATTTACAGTTTGCAGACATCTTCATCAAGAATCTTGGAAAGATTGCCTTTGAGTGTGAATGAAAATGTTTGACTCTTTCTTCATTCTGATGATGACCAATATTTCTAGTAAAGAGGAGTGTTGAAACTTGGTATTCACTCTCTGCTCTTTTGTTATATAACCAAGGTTCTATATCATGGTAACATAATCATCAGTCATTTCCACTCTCATATTGTTTCATCATTTTACTATAGTAACAAGAGATACTTATGCCATTGGCTAGTATCTATATCCTACCAATAGTTTCAGTTCCCCAGTCATGTTTCATGACTCATACCTATCCTTATATGATAGAGATCTATACAGAGACAAACAGTCCTGTAAAGTATTTAGGGAGAGCTCCCTCAAGGTCACTCTCCAGTTAGAATCCTGTCCAACTCAGACAGTAAAGTCAAGTCCCCTCCTTTCCTGTCTTACTCAGACTCTCTACCTTGCAATACTCTGTTTACCCTTGGTGAGTTCTTCCACCAAGGATTATAACCTTTCCTCTCTCTATCAATCTCTTGACTGGTAGGACCATCTGCTACCTTGAAGGATGAGACAAAGGGATCTTTGCATCTTTTTACAGGCACCCATCATGAAAAGTGTCATGTGATCACCCATATGACTCCTGCCTAAGGGAAGAGTCCTTAGGCAGCTAGAAGGTCCCTAGGCATAACCCAATCCTAAGCAACTTTCACTAGGTCAGGTCTAGAGTCCAGATTTTCCTGGTAACTTGAGTCACAGTTTACTACACTAGTGGCATACTCCCACTTAGATGCAAAAGTAGATGGTCATAGTCAATGGGTGCAGTTAGTGCAGCAGTTAAGCCATCTGATGAGACCTTTCACACAGTCGAAACTGCTGCCTGTGCACCTGGATTCAAACCTTGCCGGTGGTGAATTTTGGATTGACATCACATGCACTAGATACAGACTACAGTCAACATTCCTTTCTAGTCCTCCACCCTTGACACCACAATGCCCACATACCTCCTGTCAAAGTATAACTCTGGTACAACTCTGGCATAACTCCGAGAGTACTTCACCCTTCTTTAGTGCATTCTTCACTTTGTTCACTCTGGAGTTGAATCTATCCATTTCAGGAAAATGTCTCTGGCACATTGTACCATTCCTTGGCATATCATATGACTTCTGAAAGTTGTACAACTTATTTTCTTTGTTTAAGCTATTTCTTTCTCATCCTGAACTATCTCAAATATACTTTGCTTACCCTCACTTAACTCTGGACCGGAGTTTTCCAGAGTTAGATGCACACATATCATTTCACTACTTAATCTCTTTACTCTCCTCAGACTCACCTCAGTTGCAATTGCTCTTTTGGGCATCTGGCTGAGGTGAGACTCCTTATTTACTTGCCTATAGTTGTACTGATAGCTAGTAGTACTGGGTATCTCTGCCCACTCTATAGGTGAATACTAGTTGTGATTGCTCTCTTGGGCATCTGGCTGAGTACTGGGTACCTCTGCCCACTCTATAGAATTTGACACCTCCAAGCTCAACCAAACTTGACCTTTTCAGACCACTCAAGATGAACAACACCACCACAACAGAATAAACTCCTCTACTTTTTGCAAGAGACTTGGTTCTGAATCACTGTTTGAGTTAAAATCATGTAGGCCAATACTGATAAGAATGGAATTGTTGCAGGGAACAGTAGTTTTCTGTCCTCATATCTGGCATATCCAGCATATCCTGTACGATCTGGTCCTTATATCCAATCTGATCTGTCCTCATCCATCACCCATTGGTAAATCAAATGTTCATTTTACTACACTGGACACTTGCATTCATACATCTGATCAATCTGGTTTCATTGTTCCAGTCACTGGATACATAGATCTGATGATCCAGTTTTCAATCTGGTCATGCACTTTACATGTATTTAGAGTCTTGGGTGTGCCCAGACTATAAAAGTTGTGTTTCACATGGAGCACAATATCTATCTATCTGTCTGCCATCTATCTTTGATCCATCTCAAGTTCAGTTCTCCTTCATTTTCAGTAATCCAGCTGTGTCTGTAATCATCTCTTCATCCTTCTCTTCTGATCTGTGAAGAATCAAGTCCTATGCTCGTCAGCCATGTCTGAAGCATAGAAGCTCTTTCAAATCATCATTCATTTCACCTCCTGTGAGTCCTGTGGTTCTCTTCTGTGGAGCTCTACTCTATGAATTCCCCCTGAGATGGACCTATCGTGCCTTCATTTTCTTTCTTTGTGTTGCTGACCTGCTAGTTTCCTTTCTGGAGATGTATAGCAGTCTAGGTCATTCAACCTCTCTTCATCATGAGGCAAGGATCAAAGCAGAGCAGACACTAGGATAAGTACTGGTAAAAGGAATACCTCACCTCTGACCAATCCAGTCCAGTGGTCTGTATGCCATGCTGTAAGGAGCTGTTGCTCCTTAGGTCTATATCCAGTCATTCTATCTCTATTTGACTTTCACTAGGTCATTGTCAAGTCATCAAGCATTTGTGTCTATCTGTGTCCATCTGGTTCTGGTCCACACTACTTGTACATATCTAGCTGTTTGTATCCATTTCTCTTCAATCCAGTCTGTCTACCAGATAGTTTATACTATACTTATAGTGTACCGGACGCTATGTACTGGACACTCTGTATTGTGATCTGGTCACCAGATCCACATCAGATATTCCTTCTTTTCCCTTCTTTATAATTATTTAGAGTCTTGGGTATGCCCAGACTATAAAAGTTGTGTTTTACACACAGCACTGGAGAAGAGAATCAATCATCTATCACTCACTTGGAGTCTGAGTCTTCAGTCCTCATCAATCCAGTCATATCTGAATATCTTCTCTTCTCTTTCTCTCTTGATCCTAGAAGAATCAAGTCCTGTGCTCATCAGCTGTGTCTAAAGCATTAAAAGCTCTTCTATATTGACTACCAAGAAGTCCTATAAGCCCTGTAAGCCCTGCAGTTGCATTTCCTTGATTCTCTACCTGCAATTCCCCTGGGATGAATCTATTGTTCCTTCACTTTCTTTCTTTGTGTTACTGACCTGCTAGTTTCCTATCAGGAGACCTATAGCAGTTTAGATTGGTCAACCTCTCTTCAATGCTTCAGGAATGCAGCTCCCAGCACATCAAGGCTGTGATGACATGACTTGTACTATAAAAGTTGTGTTTCACACACAGTGCTGGATTAGGAAATCAATCATCTATCACTCAGTTCAAGTCTGAGTCTTCACTCCTCATCAATCCAGTTGTATTTGGATCTCTTCTCTTCTCTTTCTCTCTTGATTCTAGAAGAATCAAGTCCTGTGCTCATCAGCCATGTCTGAAGCATTAGGAGCTCTTCTAGATTGACTACCTAGGAGTCCTGTAAGCTCTGCAGTTGCATTTCCTTGATTCTCTACCTGCAATTCCCCTGTGATGAACCAATCATTCTCTCACTTTCTTTCTCTGTGTTACTGAACTGCTAGTGTCCTATCTGGAGACCTATAGCAGTCTAGGTTGGTCAACCTCTCTTCAGCACATCAACCTCAGAGTTGCTGTAAATGACCTCGGAGGAGACCAGAGATTGGAGGTATTATATTTTGACAGGAATGCCTGTCACGAGTCCCACTGCTGAATGCTCTCAAGGATTGCCATTTTTGAAATTGGATCTTTTGCAGTGCTAGATGGCACGTATCTATGCATGACATGATTGAACCATGTGAATGTGCATCAGGCATGCAATTGAGACATGACCCACAACCTGGCATTCAGGTCACATGCCTTGTGTGACCTAGTATTGTTGGCAGAAGGCTGCCATTCTGCCAACAGCAATTGCTAACAGTTGCTCCAGTGGTGTGGCAGAATCTGGCAGAATGTCAGGGGAATGGACTTCCATGTACAATGTCAGAGACAAAAAAAGATCTGTATAGTCACTGCAAAGCATACAGTACAGCCTGTGTACCTACCCCACATATGGTAAGCATCAGCAAACCAGGGGTTTGATCTCCAGACCCTCCAGTTATTACAAACTCCCCAATGTTTCAGCCTCCACAGAGATCTGGTCCACAAAACCACTAGGTAGCCCAAATCAGCAAGCAGCCACAGGCTGTGCAGCTGGTATAGTGCTGTCAGAGTATGTCATAGCACTGTTAGTGTATGACAGTCATTTCAACATTAGTAAATTGAAAAGTCTAATTTCATCTAATTTGCATCTAATTTAGGCTTATTAAGCTTATGGTGGCTTATGGTGGGCTACCATATGCTAATAAGCCTGAATTATATGTGAGTTAGACAAAATAAATGATATTAGACACTTTCCAATTTACTGATGAACATCCATTCAGAAAGTTACAGTAGTAGTATCCTCAGAATCCAAATTTATGCCAGGGATATCACAATGATTAAATGTTACTTCCTATATTTTTCTACTCACATGTCAATATATTTAGAGGACCTACCTATGTTATGAGATACAACTGCTGCCACTGTGCCATCAGTGTCTTATGATGTAGATGCCACCATCTTAATTGTCCCACTTTTGTCATGTTGTCAATCAATGTTGCATGCTGTCATGCCCACTGACATTATTATCATGTCACCAGGACCATTGCATCCAGTGTCCCTCCTCTCATTCTTTCCCTTGCCTCATCACCCTCATTGACCATGATGGTGATGGCCAGTGTCAGTGTTGGTGTCCTTGTCTGTGTTACATAAGATCAAGTTATCCTCTGCTCAAACTCTGGTCAGAGATTGGAGGACAATGGAGAATGAACACCAGAGATGGTCAGACATACAGAGGGCCATATCTGGGCTTGATGCAGGACTTATGTGTCATGTATTTGCACTGTCATGGCCTTCATTGGTTGGAGACACATTGGAGGAAATCTGGAGATGAACAGAGGACTGTCTAAGTTGATATTCAGCCTAAGGTATCTATGTATAGATACAGGCTTTATATATGTGTACAGAGAGAAACTGCAGATTAGTAATGGAGGTTGGATGACTAAAGTACTCAGAGGTTGGATAGATATATGCCAGAGCTGTGCTACACAGCATCAAAGGGAACAGAGAGGTGAGACTAAACTAAATACAGAACAAATAATATATGTAAGGAAATCTATGAGAGGTCTGGAGGAACAGAGTTGCATAATTGGTAAGATATCACTGAAGGAATTAGTGGAGTTGGATTCTGGGATATAACAGCCTTTTAGTGTTGAAACTGTTGTTGTGATCCATTTTTGTTATCAGCATTGATACCATTGTCAGCACTATCTCCTCCACTGGTCTTTTCCTTCTCTTGTTACTGATGGTGATAGTTGGTGTTGGAATTTTTGCCTGTTGGTGTTGACATTGATATTGTTGCCTGTCAGTGTTGTATGATATTACCAGGTGGCTGCATGAGGGTTCTTGGACTCACTGCTGCATGCAAGGCAGTGGGTTGTGGTTGAGATGACAAGGGCATTGTTATGCTTGCCTCAGGCAGGGATGAGCACAGTCTCTAAGGTGGGTCTGGGATCAAGAGTTTGAGGGAAATGGGGCTAGCCATTCCATGAGGACAAGATTCTAGGATTCTAGGTAAACAAGGTGTTCTACTTGCACAATTTCAATGATCTAAGGTTAAAGGGATTCAAGGACTCAACTGATTAAGCACTACTGAGGTACAAGGGGTTCACTGTGAACAAGATTGCCTCAAGAGTGCAATAAAGTCTCAGAGAGTACAGAGGGATAAGGGGTGAGGGGTGAAGCAAAGATCCAGTGTATTGAGGTACATGAAAGGAAGATCTAGCTTGAAAAATACATGATGAGACAAGAGAGGTATATATAAGCATAGTGTGAGTTCAGGGCAGGTATGGAAGGAGTTGTTGATGAAGCAAATGAAATCATGTGGAATACAATGAAATAATGGATGATTGATATATGCATCAGCAATGAAAAGAAAAAAATGTTCAAGTTGGAACTTATACCCATGTGTATGTAGGAAGGCATGTGACTAGAGGAAAAAGGGGCTGATCATAACAGGCATGGGTAAGATAAGAGAAAAATGGCATGAAGAGATGGTGAGTGTGCAGGTGAGTCAGCAGAGCCAGGCAGAGACAACAGGGGTATGGTGAGGGTATGGGAGTTAGTGAAGGCCAGGGAGAAATGGCACTGCCATGGGCAAGATGATGGAGTTGTGGTCAAAATGAGATCTCATCTGCCTCTTACAGTATGTATCTGATCAATCCAAGTCTGGTTTACCTTTCTTTTCTTTGAAGTATGTGTTGTCCCTTGGTTGTCCTGTCACTGGATATGGTGCAACAGTAACCATGTTTTCATTTTATTTTATTTTTCACAATTGATAATCTATTTCTGCTGATAATGGAATGATAGATGTTATTTTTACTTATGGGTACCTTATGTCACAGCTAGACTGCTGTCAGTCACAAGGCTTGGGATATGCCCAGACTATAAAATTTGTATCCCTTAAAAAATTGTAACCACATTTTTTGACTCATTAAATCCCCTTCTGAACTTCTGTGAAACATTCCCTCCTTCATCACCCTTATCGCCCTCACCACTCTTTCATTCCTGATTCTCATTCTCAATCAGATTCTATTGATTCAGTGAACCATCACTACTGGATGCATTCTAGATATGCACTGGATATGCATCAGATCACTCTCAAATCTGCAGGGAGTGTCTTGAATTTGTCCCCTTCTCACTTTACAATCATTTGAAATCCCTTAGAGATAAGGGTTACTTGGATTCTTCTTGATTTATTGTCTCCCTTGAACCAGTCTGGTGGTTGGAATTTCATTCATTTTATCTGTCTTTCAACTGGAGCCCACTGTGAGGAATTCCTCCAGGTTATCAAGAGGAACAGTCAGGCCTTCTTCTCAGCATTTAAAACTTGAGGGCATCCTTTCTGATTTTCCATCTCAACATTTCCTCAGACTTGAATTTTCTAATTCTGGTGATGCCAGAAAGAGTTCATCATCAATAACTTAGTATCTTTATATCATTTCCCTTGGTTTCTGGGGCATTGATTCATTCTATCCCTGCTCATAATGCTGCCTCTTCTCCTAACCATTCATCAAATTTTGGTCTGCTTTTGCCCTTGACTTCAGTCTGTGCATTAACTTCATCTCCTTTATCTCAACCTTCATATTCATCCCTGCTCTTTATTTTCTATTTGATTCTACTCATTATCTCTCCAGACCTATCTGACTCCAACTACACTTTCTTTACCAACTCAGTAACCCACTTTTTCATTCTTAATGGTTTTTTGTACTGTTGTGAGCCACATGGTTGCCATAAACTAGTTGTTCTGCCAAAGCATCACTATAGACTGATCTCTGAGACTCACAATAGCCTTGAACACAAAGATGTCTTCATGATCTGGACCCAGTTGCTTCTACAGTTCTGGTGGCCCGTGTTGATGAACAACATCAAGTGGTACATGAAGACTTGCCACAAGTGCCAAATTCAACAGACCCAGAAATTGCATATCCCATCTACCATTCCTGCTGTTAGTGGCCTCTTCTACAAGATTCATATCAATACTATGTTGATGCCACATTCTGGTGAATACCAATACATATTTCAGGCCTGGCATGTGCATACGGTGTATCCAGAGTGGTAGATGCTGTGATCAAAGAGTGCATCTGCCATTGCTTCTTTCATTTTCAAAAGTATTCTGTGCTGGTGCAGCACTGTAACTGAGTTGGTTACTGACAATGGATTCCCTTTCATGCAAGCTATCAATATTCTTGCCAGCCAGTATGGCATCTGCCATGTTTGTTTGTATCTCTTTCTACAATTTGCAGATGAATGGTGTGGTTGAGCAGTGTCACTATAACATTCAAGAGACCATTGTCAAAAGTACTCTGGAAGGGAAGGTTTTCTGGCCTTAAACTGCTTGCTCCATTTTCTGGGCAGAGCACATCACAATTCTTAAGTCCACCAGAATCTCACCATACTTTATGGTACATGGTGTTGAGCCACTTTTTCCTTTTGATCTTTCCAAGGCTATGTTTCTTGTGCTGGCTCTGGCCTCTGACCTTGTCTCTAGAACTGTCCTGATTGCCTGGCAAGCCTCTCAGCTCCAAAACCATCAGAAAGACATTGACATGGTTTGGACACAAGTCCTGCTGTCCTGGTTTGCAAATTCAAAGTGCAATTTAAAAACTGGATTCATGATGTCAAGTACTGTCCTGGTAATCTCATTCTGATCTGGAACTTCCACATCAAAAAAGAGTTAAACTGAAAGATGAAGCTACAGTATCTTGGACAAATGGTGGTACTTTACAGGACCACTGGTGGATTTTATTTACGGGCTGAGTATGGCACCATCTCTAAGTGGAGGTATGTAGCATTTTGCTTGCTGCCTTACTTTCCAAGGATAAAGATCTCAATTTCACTTATGGATCTGACTGGATTGGATGATAATGAATTAGGCAAGTATGAAGTTGAGAAGCAGTTCATGAAGACTAGCTTATCTCAAAAACAAAAACAAAAACACAATATGATATCTGTTTCTCTCTGTGTGATTCATTCTGGTTCTTAATCTGGTGCTCTCTCTCAGACACATCTCACATTTCCTTATGATACTGAATAACACAAAAAGCCAACAGAAAAACAAAGAACAATAAAACAACAAAAAGCAATGTACTCATATGATAGATTCTGAATACCATCTCCTCTCCTATGCAAAGTCCTTCTTGTCTCTTAAACTCTACTTATCTATATTTTCTTTCTCTTTTTTTACTGATCCAGTGTCAATCCAGTACTGGATGCTAGGCATCTGGTTCAATCTGGAAGGTATAGATGTGAAAGCCGACCAATGAAGACAAGTTGAGTGAGTGTTAAAGAGAGGTTGAATGACCTAGACTGCTATAGGTCTCCGGATAGGAAACTAGCAGGTCAGCAACACAAAGAAAGTAAATGAAGGGACGATTTGTTCGTCCCAGGGGGAATTCGTAGAGTAGAGCTCCACAGAAGAGAACCACAGGACTTACAGGAGGCGAAATGGATGATGATCTGGAAGAGCTCCTATGCTTCAAACACAGCTGATGAACACAGGACTTGATTCTTCACAGATCAGGACAGAAGGATGAAGATGAGATGATCACAGACACGGCTGGATCACTGACAATGATGAAGAAATGAACTCGAGTTGGACCGAAGATAGACGGCAGATAGATAGATATTGTGCTCCGTGCAAAACACAGTTTTTATAGTCTGGGCACACCCGAGACTCTAAATACAAGTAAAGAGTGTGACCGGATTGAAAACCAGATCGTTGGATCAATGTATCCAGTGACCGGATGGACGGAACCGGATCAACCGGATGTACAAACGAAGGTGTCCGGTGTAGTAAAATGAACGTTTGACTTACCAACGGGTGATGGACGAGGACAGATCGGATTGAATATGAGGAACCAGATTGTGCAGGATATGCCGGATATGCCAGATACAAGAACAGGGAACTACCGTTCCCTACAGTGTTCACAACCCAGTGTTGTTGCTCCAGTCTCAGACCTCTTTCTTTTCTCTTACTTACCTTGTGGTTTCTTTTACATAGAGACCAGCCACATTGATTACACAAATGAACATGAACACAAACACATGCATTGGATACTCATCCACAACATGATAGAAGAAAGATGGGAAAGAAAGTTACTCTACTAGAAATCTAACCTGTCTATGTTCCTCTGGATCCTTGCAAGGTCCTTTAGCTGCATGGCAATCTCAGCTGCCATTTCCCCCATCACAGCCTCTACCTTCTTCATTTGTGCCTGCATGCTGAGCAGGCACACCTCCAGGTGTTTGGCCCTGTAGGCTATCCATTTCTTCATGCTGGCATGACCTGGTTTTGTTGTAAGCTGCTTTCTGAGTGCCAGTGAGGCAGGAGCTGGCTCTTTATCTTTTTTCTTGTCCTCTTCATTTGTAACAGGGACTGGGGCTGGATGTGTCTTTTGTTGCTTTGGATATGCTACTGAACTGGTTAGTTCATGACTCAGCTTGATATATTTCACACTCACCAGGTCTCTTGCCCTTCACCTTGGGCCCCTCCCCCTCCTCCTCCTTCACTCTCCACTCTTGTAACTTCTTGCACTTTACCTTCTGCTTCCTGAAAACAAAGCATGTCTGTCCTTCTGATCTGGAACAGACTGCCTTTATTCTTGCATATAGAGTACATGAGATTGCATGCAGGACCTCCTATGACTTGTTCACCTTTTTCAACAGGCTGGCTGCCTTGTTGTCCTTGCTGTTCTCATTGTCAGCCCTGAGTAACCATTTGTACTATGGAGATGTTAGTATTCTCTCTGTCTGAATGGGTCCACTACTTACCCTGAGTTGTGGTACCTTCATCATCATCAGCAAGCTAGGGGTGCCATTGCATAGTCTGGATCAGTCTGGATAGAATATATAGTTACTCCAATCATTCCAGCAAGGTAGGGGTTTGTACAAATATCACAGACTAGACAATCACTGAGACTGAACAAATCTCAAAGACTGGACAGATAATAGCAAGGCTGGACAGACTGGCTTCTAACAGTAGCTTCAATAAAAATAAACATTTCATTATTCAAAATACAATTTGAAGTCAATGTATATATTACATAATCATTACATGACATGATTATATAATCTTAAAAAAGCGGAACAAACAATAATTAATCAAAGTCTACATATATTTGATAATCACATCCCATTAAAACATAAATAAAGCAATAAAGTAAAAGTAAAATGAGATGATAGTGATTGAGGGAAAAGAAACTGTGACAAAAAAGGTGGGGAGTGGAGGGCTTATATATGTTTCAGAAGAAATTAAACTCAGCTTACCAAAAATCAAACTCAGTACAATGTCAATTTTGCTAAGTCTCTGACTACACTTTTGTGCACTTTTTGGTACACATTTGTACGCTTTTTGATACACTTTTACTACACTTTCTGAGTACACTTTTGGTAGTCTTTTACTACAGTATGTGACTATACCTTTGCTATGCTCTTGCAAACTTTTTTCATGCTTCTTTACTTTATCTTTTAATTTCAGTTTCACTATACTTTTATGTTCTTAATACACTTTTAATACACTTTCTGACATACTTTTACAATCATAGTTTTGCTAAGGTTTTGTATGTCTTTTTAATACACCATTGATATATCTTTTAGAATGTTTTTACAACACTTTCTAACTATAATTTTCATATGCTTTTTGACATACTTTCAATAGACTTTTTGCTTCACTTTACCATAGTTTTGCATGCATTTTTGATGTACTATAAATATATTGCTTAATATGCTTTTACTACACTTGCTAACTATGATTTTACTACACTTTTATATACTTTTTCAATATACTTCAAATATAGTTTTAATATACTTAATATCTATGCTTTGACTAACTTTAACTATACTTTGTTATGGCTACAAAGCATAGTCAAAGTGTAGTTAAGAAGTATACTAGAAAGTACACAAATAAATGAAAGTGTATCAAAAAGTGTAAAAAAAGTGTAGTAAAACAATAGTAAAAGTATATCAAAAATGTGCAGAAGTGTAGTCAGAAAGTGTAGTCAAAGTATATTAAAAAGTATACACAATTGTAGCAAAAACATAGTAAAAGTGTATGAAAAATGTACAAAAGTGTAGCAAAAGTGTACTAAAAGTGCAGTCAGAGAGTGTAGTAGAAGTGTATCAAAAGTGCAGTCAGAAAGTATAGTAAAACTATACAAAAAGCGTACAAAAGTGTATCAAAAGTCTAGTCAGAAAAAGTCTACAAAAAAGTATATAAAAGTGTACCAAAAGTATGCTCAGAAAGTGTAGTAAAACTGTATCAAAAAGTGTACAAAAGTGTTAACAAAAGTATAATAAAAGTGCAGTTATTGAGTATGGTTACAAAGTGGTACACTTTGACTACACTTTGACTACACTTTGTAGCTAAACTTTAACTGCATATCTACCTTTTACTGCAATTCATCAGTGCTCTTTAACTAATAGAACTATTATACTAACTGATTAAATCTCACATAGATTAAATCTCTGTCAAAACTGTGAATGCTATTATGTATGTCTGTACTAACTGTGGAGTCTGAAGAGTAAACTCCCAGTTTGCTGATGATAATGACCAGATTGTCTAACACACTGCTCTGTCATCTTCATCCCCTTTTCTGGCTTCTCTGCCTTGATTGCCACTGTTACAATCAACTAATTTGTTATCTACATCATTTCCATGGTTGATACAGATTTTTCTAGATTTTCTAGAGTCCATTTTAATCTCAGACACTTTTATTACCATTAGAACCCAAATGGTTTGTGATGGTTTGTGATGACTACCAAAATAACCCTGATGGTTTGTAATGGGCCACTCTAACCCATAACCACTTACATATTTAAAGTCCAACTCATGTTTCACTTATTGTATTCATGTATAATTGTCCATTTCTCCACATCCTCACACACCAGGCATGTACAGAGCTGTGACATACTTTCATACAATCACAAATACATTGGATACATGCATATACAATACACTGAGCAACAAAACTGTCTCAATGTTGGACATATTTTGATTGTTGAGTGAATATCTGGTGATCTGTTGATTCTAGACTATTAACCCCAGGTACTATTAGAAATCCCTAATCAAGGGCTATCCATATATATATATATATATTCATTAGGTAATTCCGGATATATCAGGAGATACAATCAAATTAATCACAGGTACTCATTGGGACAGTTTTGTTGCTAACTTTTAAAGATATAAAAATTGAATATTCTAGTGGGATATTACATATGCATTAGATCATGTGATCCATATGAACTTCAACATGACCCAAACAAACATAAATACCACTTCTTTCTTTACATCCACCACCATGAAATTCCTCTCTGTTGATCAAATCAAACAAATCATTGCTTTCTTGGGAATGGGTCAATCCACTTGTCAAAGCTCTGCTTCTATTGAATTTAGCAAGTCTACCATACACAGAATAGCTGAAAATCATTGTCCAAACCTACCAAGGAGGTCATCCATCCATCATTTCTCCTACTGATATGTGACATGCTATTCATCTCATTGGAACTGGAAAGGCTGAAAATGCTGTTCAGGTGACTCAAACTCTTCAGGAAATCAAGAACCATCCTATCTCCTCCCAGACCATCCATAATCACCTTAGAAAAGCAGGAATGAAGGCTGTGGTGAAGAAGAAATGTCCTCTTCTCTCTAAGCATCATAGGCAAGCAAGATTAGACTTTGCTTTGAGCCATCAGCACTGGACTACTGAGGAGTGAAAGCAAGTTATATGGTCAGATGAGACTAAAATCAATTGCATTGGGTCAGATTGCAAGAGATGGGCATGGAAAAAGGCAGGAAAGGGATTGAGTGATAGGTTGCTGCAAAAGACAGTAAAGTTTGGAGGAAGATCATTGATGATATGGAGTTGTATGACTTGGGAAGGAGTTGGAATGGCTTGCAGAATTGATTGTAAGATGGATGCTGAACTTTATGTGCAGATTTTGAAGAATGAGTTTCAACAAACTCTTCAATATTATGGGTTTTCCTCAGATGATATTATCTTTCAACAAATAATGACTCCAAGCATACTAGCAGGAGAGCCGAGGAGTGGTTTGCTGACCATGATTATGAGGTTATGGTATGGCCAGCTCATTCTTCAGACCTCAACCCTATAGAACATCTATGGTTTCTTCTTAAAAGAAGGCTAGCTAAGTATTCAGAGCCACCTGCAGGGAAGATAGAGTTTTGGAAGAGAGTGCAAGCAGAATGGGAGAAGATTGGAGTGAAGCAGTGTCAATTATTGATTGAAAGTATGCCCAGAAGGATTCAGGAGGTTATCAAAGTCAAAGGAGGATACACTATATACTAGTTTCTGATACCCTTGACATTAGCAACAAAACTGTCCCAATGAGTACCTGTGATTAATTTGATTGTACCTCCTGATATATCCAGAATTACATAATGAATGTATATATATTTGAATAGCCCTTGATTAGAGATTTCTAATGGTACCTGGGGTTAATATTCTAGGATCAACAGATTACCAGATATTTACTCAACAATCAAAATATGTCCAACATTGGGACGGTTTTGTTGCTCAGTGTATGTACAAATTTCCATGTAGTAGATAAATGACATGAATCAAGCCACCAAAGGACAGTCTTGTCCTCTTTGTGTTTCCTTAGCACCTAAGACATTGACTTATCCTTCCCCTTGCTTGAACAAGTGACCTAGAGCCTTTAGTGGTTCTGAGTTGTTTCAGCCACCACCACTGCCTTCTCCTGGGCCTTTTTCTCCTCAGTTGCCTGCTTGTCTTCTACCTCCTCTCATTTTGCTGTAGCCTCCACCTTTCACCACTTAACAAGCAGGTCTGCCTCTTGCATGGCACTGATCATGCATGCTTCAATGAGGGGCTTGACTCTAACTTCTTTGCCTTTGCATAGGTAAGTTTGGAGGTGAAGCTATGTGAGAGGTCAGCAAATGGAACATATCATTGAGATGTGAGCTACTTGCCATGTTACTCCCCTGCTTTCACAAGAAATGGATGCACTGACATTTACCTCACATTGAGTAAGTCATCATTCTCTTCACTCTCATCACTCATTCTCCCCATTCCATTGTTGATGCCTCTTCTTTTCCAGTCCTGCCTATTTCACCATGCCTTACATCACATATGTACAATGGAATACAATGGAACAAATGGTGATCACACATGGCCCAGACCATGCACTCTATGTGATTTTGCAATTCTGTGCATGGTTCTACTCATCATGCTCTTACTGCTGCATGCTAATTGCATTTCATGGTGAGTTCTCCACTCTCCACTCTCTTCATTCACCATGTCACTGAGTGCTTACATTTTCTCTTTAGCTTGGCTAACCAAGCCAGGTAAAGATGTATAAAGCATGACCTTCAGATTGATCAGAATAATGATATGTACATGTGTCATGAAAATAAAGAAATAAAGTCCAGTTTCCTCATGTATGGGGAGCCAGCATCAATCAGATGCATCTTGTGGAGGTGGTGGGAGGGGCCTACAGGTGGAGGACATGGGAGGCATCAGGGCATCAAACCAGCAATCCTTTCCCTCCTTGCAATCATCCCCACATGGCTTATTCTCACCACTCAAGATCTCTTGCAGTACTCTACAAGCTCACTGTACTTGGACAGAGTGAGGGCCTGCCTCAAAGCCTCAATAGCATCCCTGTCAACCTTCCTGTGATGCTCTCAAATGTGTGTTAGAATGCAGTTCATTGACAAGAGAGTGCTGTCCACCTGGCTGAACTCTTGCTTGAACTCAGTAGGGGCCTGTGTGCAGAAGCACTCAATAAGGTCCTGTGGACCACCACATGATTAGTACAAGATCACAGATGGACTGTGACATACCCAACAGTTTTGCCATGCAGTCTTGATTCTCTGCCATTGGGCTGGAAACTGGCAAGACTAAAGATGATGCCAGTAAAAGGTCAAGATGGGACAGCCACAAATGACAAGATGGGATTCACCCCAGTGACAGGGGTTATCATTCCATCATACATTGATGTCAAGAATTTTCAACATCAGTGCAGAACAGCTGGTTGGGGGTGGATTGCACAAGTCCATCAGTGAAGGTTGACCCATTCTTGAATTGCAGAGTGATGTCCACAATGGGCAGGATCAACAGCTCAGTCTAAGCCTTCATGTAGGACATTCTGGCCACAAAACCAGCCTGGTACAAGCCAGCAGTATCAGTGTTGGCATTGAGGTTCTGGCTAGTGAGCACTATGACAGTGATAAGTTGTGGCTGCAGCAGAGGCAACAGAAAGTGTTCCAGTGCCACAGTTAAAGGCAACAACAGCAAAACCTGAAGCTCCAGGCTGGAAGCAGCAGAGATGGGGCCAGAAGGCACATGTGTTCTTTGGGGCCTGAAAGGGTGGGCTGCAAGAAACCAGTCTGCCTGCCACAACACAAGGTGAGGTGAAACAGATCCTTGAGATTCTTTGTTACCCACCCAAAGCACAAGATCCTCAATAACCCCCTTTGCACAGAAATCTCTAGATCACTCCACCACAGCTGTCTCTAAGCCACTGGCTGGCTGCTGAAACAGTCAAGCTCATCAGATGACCAATAGCTTCTGGCAGGCAGGATGTTTACCACTGGCCTGGTCCTATAGTGCCATGGCCCTTTCATTGTAGATCCTGCCACCTCTAACAAGATGCAAGCACCTTGTGCCTGATCAGAGGCTAAAGATGAGAGGGATCACATAATGTGGCAGATACACACTCAGATGTGAAGATTACATACATAGACTTTCAGAGGGCCAGCCCTCCCACACTGAACTCAGCAAGGCACTTTTATAGTTCAGGCTTGTTTTTTGACAATACAGGAAGGTTTAGCTTCCTGTACCATTTTTTGAGCATCACCATTGTCTGGTTCTTACACATCTATTTAGCATGCAGTTGGTGGAAGACCATGAAGTGTGTCAGCACCAGCAGAGAATTAGACTTACAATAATCACTTCTCCATTTCAATACCATTGACATCATGCTTCAAGCCACTACCACTTCAGAGGTAGTTCATGACAGGAAAGGGCAGAGGCCAGATAAGATCTGCTAGCCTCTTATCAGAGACATTCAGATGCACTGCCACTACCAAGGTACACTGCTGTCAAAGTTCAAGCACATGGAGTTCATCAGCAAACTAGGGGTTTACTCTCCAAACTTCACAGTTCGTACAAACATAACAGCATTCACAGCTTTGACAGAGATTCACTCTACATATGTGAGTTTTAATCAGTTAGTATGATAGTTCTATTAATTGAAGAGCACTGATGAATTGCAGTAAAAGCTGAAATTGTAGTAACAATATGCAGCTAAAGTATAGTTATAAAGTGTGGTCAAAGTGTACTACTTTGTAACTACACTCAATAACTACACTTTGTTAGTCTTTTACTATAGTATTTAACTACACCTTTGCTATGCTCTTGTAGACTTTTTTCATGGATTTTTACTGTATCTTTCAACTCAATTTTACCATACTTTTATATGTTCTTAATACACCTTTAATGTACTTTTTGACATACTTTTACAATTACAGTCTTGCTGTGATTTTGTATGTCTTTCAACACACTATTGATATATCTTTTTACATGTTTTTATGACACTTTCTAACTATAATTTTGCTAAAATATATTTGATATACTCTTGATAGGCTTTTTGACTTACTTTTACTGTTTTGCATGCATTTTTGATATACTATTAATATCTTGTTTGATATGGTTTTACTTCACTTTCTAACTATGATTTTGCTATACTTTTATATGCCTTTTCAATATACTTTCAATATACAGTTTATATATCTTTGATGCTTATTTTAATTTTCTTCTAATATACTTTTCAATACTTTAATGTCTAACTATAAACTATACTTTTGCTATACTTTTACTATGATTACAAAGCATAGTCAAAGTGTAGTCAAGAAGTATAGTATACTAGAAAGCATACAAATGAAAGGTCTACTAAAAGTGTACTTAAGATATATCAACAAGGATAATGAAATTGTTTATAAAATTATAGCAAATTTATTACTAAAAAGAACAGTAAAAATATATTTAAGTCAAAGATATGTTATATATATAGTTAGACAATATAATAAGATTATATTAAAAATATACAAAAGTATAGTCATAAAATATAGTCAAAGTATAGAAAAAGCATATAAAAATGTGGCAAAATTGTAATTAGAAAGTTTAGTAAAAGCATGTTAAAAGTGTGTAAAATTATAGCAAGAGTGTACCAAAAGTGTGTTAAAAAGTGTAGCAAAAATCTAGTCAGAAAATACAGTGAAGGTGTATTAAAATATGTATGAAAGTATAGCAAAGGTGAAGTTAGAAAACATAAAAAAAGTGTATCAAAGTATATAAAAGTGTAGCAAAAGTGTAGTAAGAAGATGTAGTAAGAGTATATCAAGGCATACAAAAGTGCAGCAAAAGTGTTAGTCAGAAAGTGTAGTAAGAGTGTAGTAAAAGTATATTAAAAATACATAAAAGTGTGATAAAGAAATATAGTCAAAGTGCACTAAAAGTGTGGCACAGTTTAATAAATGTATATTAAAAATGTATAGAAGCATAGTCAAAAAGTATAGTTAAAGTGTATAAAAAAGTAGTGAAAGTATAGTGAAAGTATATAAAAAATGTACAGAAGTGTAGTCAGAAAGTGTAATCAAAGTATACTAAAAAGCGTACAAGTGTACCAAAAGTGTAGTAAAAGTGTATGAAAAATGTACAAAAGTGTAGTTAGAAAGTATAGTCAAAGTGTATCAAAAAGCGTACAAAAGTGTACCAAAAGTGTAGTCAGAAAGTGTAGTAAAAGTGTACCAAAAAGCATGCAAAAGTGTACCAAGGGTGTAGTCAGAAAGTGTAGTAAAAGTGTAGCCACAAAGTGTAGTCAGACTTGGCAAGTGCTGAGTTTGATTTTTGATAAGCTCAGTTTGATTTCTTTCCAAACATATATAAACCCTCCACTCTCCAACTTTTTTCTCACACACTTTTTTTCCTCAATCACTATCATCTCATATTACTTCCACTTTATTACTTTATTATGTTTTAATGGTATGTGTCACATTTCATGCAATAAAGTCAAGTATGACCTCTGGAACAACTTCACTCATGCCTTCAGTGACTTTTTACCAACTCCAGATCTTCAAAACTCTGGACATATCTTAGATCCCCTTACATACATTCTTTGTTCTGTATTTAGTTCAGTCTTGCTTCTTTGTTCTCTCTGAACCTGTGTAATGCACTCTGGCAAACTGCACATCTGGTGCACTGCTCTGGTTATGACTTCTCCAATTTCTGACTTACTTATCTACATAGCCTCTGACCTTCCTATATATACTCTGACTTTGTATGTAGATACTTTAGCCTGAATATCACCTTAGACAATCTTTTCCTATCTTTCTCTGAATTCCCCTAATGTGTCTCTGATCAAGAATGCTGTGACAGTACAAGGATATGACACACAAGTCCTATGCCAAGCCTTCACCCCTTTGGATCTCCAACCCAAGTTAGACCAGGAGAAGACCAGATCTTAACAGTATATTCAGGCTGTCACTTGTTCTGTTATTATACTCACTTATGACCCCTCACACCCACATTGATACTTGTCTCAAAAGTCTTTCTCTAGGCCTTTGAACAACTGCCTTTGTCATCCAAGGCAACTCTGATGCAACTCGGCTTTTTTCTGAAGTTGTTCACTCAAGATTGAATTATGAATCATTCAACCTCATTCTCTGGAGCCTACACTACTCCATTACCCATCTGTGCCTATCTCAGCACATTCATTCATTCACTCATAACTGGTGCCATTACTTTCAGCTCATTTCATCATCTGTTTGAAGAAATGCCATCTTCTAATAACTATGACCCCATCTTCTGACCTCTGACCTCCCTGACAGTTATCTATGACCTCTATACTCTCCAAGTGCCTTGATGGGATTTCTGACCCTTTGTCTTTTCTGATGTCTTCTGCACTCCTGAACTCCACTTTTTCCTCCATCTCAGGAAAATTGTCTCTAATGTATTCATGCATCATGTCCTTGTTGGACTTCAAACATACAACTGATGGCTCTGTCAACTCACTCATTAATAATCCATTGATCCTAGAATTTAAGCAGTGACACATTTGCTTGACATCTGTAAAACAAGTGCCAACTCATTCAATATCACCTCCAGTCTTCAGAGCTCAAACTCCAAGTTCACTCCAGCCTCACAGCCACCTTTTCCAGAGATCCACTCCTTTGAACTCCCTTGAGATTATCAGACTTCATGTCTGACTCTCTGGCCTGTGCTTGCTTTGCATGACACTTACACTCTTTTCCACTTCCTGACCTTCACCTCAACTTTGATCTACTCTGCATGCCTCTGGCATTCCGGTCACACTAAGCCCCTGGATTATTTCTCATCTCTGCCTCAGACCTTTGGTCCACCTTTTTTGCTTGTGCCTACCCAGTGCAGCACTTGCACCTCTCCTTGTTCCCTCCTTGGCTTCCAGTTGCTGTGTGTCAGAAGTTAAGTATTCCCTCTGTTTATTTGCAGGACTGATCCCTTGGATTGCCTTTCCTAACTTTATACTTCATAACTCTGTACCTCCACTTTGACCTCTCCTGGCCTTGTTAACTTTATTTTCACTGGTAGCTGCCAACCTGTGTTCACTCCAGATCCTAACCCAATTGGCTGGAGATACCTTGGAATATGGCCTGTTCAGAGTTAATGATGTTAACCCCGCCTCTTGCCTTTTTTGGAGCTCCTTGATGCACTTCATAAAGCTTGACCCTACTTCAATCCTCCTTCCTTTGGAGTTGCTTCATGCACTCCATACTCCTTTGCTCCTCTGCTTCTTTACCTTCACTACTCTGTTCCTCTGACCTTCTGAGAACTTCAGACCTCTGGATGTGTATCCAACCACCCTTCTCTGTCCTTTGTTGATGCTGGAACATCAACTTTGGAAGGGGGAAGAAATGTGCTTGCCCATTTTTTGCTCCTGATCAAGCTGCTTGCTGCATTCCCTGACACAACTCTGGAGCTCCAGAGCTTCAAATGTGATGCTTCTGTTTTCTAAAATTTTGTGCTTCCTATCATTCTCTTTACCACCCATTCCTTCACTCTCTAATCTTGTCATATTTTAAAATCACACAACTCCAACTCCACACCTCCAGTTTGTTTCTCTACTACTACACTTTGTATTACCATCAGACCTTATCCAGTTACTTTCCTCTTATGTATATTTCTATTGTTCTCTATTAGTACTAGTCTTGCATCTGTTCTCTTGCCATGCTGTGCTTGCATAGCACCAGTTCATAGATTTCTGACCTCTGACTCTTACTCATACATTATAAACCTGTTACAAATCCAGTGCTCCTCCATAGTATATATACTGTATCTCCACTCTGTACATACTTCAGTTTAAATATTGACTAAACTTTCCTCAGAATCCTCTCAAGCCTTGAAGACTCACTCTGACCTCTGATCTCCAATCTCTAACTTCTCTCCTCTCTCTCTCTCTCTGTAAATTTGAGACTACCAAACTCAAGTAAGGGCACACCACATATGGTGAAGTCAAGTCTTGCCCAACCCCTTGCAACTCTGCCACCTTTGGAGTTACTCCAGAGTTGTACTTTCCCCCTCCTATCATAAGTTTAACAGTATATTCAAACTCTTACTTGCTTAGAGTTCACAATGTATACCCATGTTACTAGATCTCACTCTTGTGCAATTGCCAATCTTTCCCACTTCCCATGCTATAACATCCTCAGCACTTTTGAATCCAGCCATTGAGGCCTGAAACTCATAGATCAGTTCTGAAGCTTCTCTGCTCACCATACTCTATCTGTATCTCAATGAGATCCACTGCAATCTCCTACTCCAGGGATGTACATCAAAGAATTACCAGAGGACAATAAAGACCAAGGTTTTCATATATCTTCAAACAATTGCAGTAATCTAGGAGACTCACACAGACCTGGAGATCCCTCTGATCCCCTGACAATGATTTAGACATCCTGGATGACATTTTTGATCTGTCTGATGATGATTAAAACTTTGTCTCCAAATCAAGCTATGAGAACAATCCCTGCAATCCCCTTCTCACTCTTACAGATGCTATACAGGGACTCACATGCTCCTCCCACCACCACCACCACCACCACCACCACCACTCCTCCTCCAGCTCCTCTCAGCACACCAAGATCTGGGAACTGGACCAGTTTGACAAAATGAACCCCCACAAACTCTGAGTTTTCCTGGTACAGTGTGAGCTAAACTTTCAAGACCACCCTAAGGCCTTCCATACTAGCCATGCCAAAGTCACCTTTGCCAGTCATACCTAAAGAGCATGGCACTGTAATGATTTGAACTGGACCTACTTCAGATGGAAGACCCTGTGCTCTGTCTACTCTGGATGAATGACTACAAGAAGTTTGTCCAAGAGCTTCAAACCAATTTCAGTCTGTACAACCATATCAGAGATTCAGAACACCAACTTGACCATCTGATGATAAAGGACACTCAGTAAATCAATAAGTACATCATTGAGTTTAATAGGATTGCTTCATGAGTCTGAGGCTATGAAAACGATGCTCTCTGACACCACTTCTATAACAGTTTGCCAGACTGCATCAAGGATGAGGTCTTCTGCATCAGAAAACCTCCAAGCCTCCCCAAACTCCACTACCTTGCCCAGTCCATTGGTGCTTGTTACTTGGAGTGTAGATTCAAAATCAGTCATCAAGGCAAACCCTTTGCCAACCCCTCTATGTAAATCATCTGATAAATCCTCTGCATTTTCTGCACACAACTCCAGTGTTGCAAAGGACTTTAAGAAGATCAAGGTGAAGACAGACACCACCTCCACCACCTTCAAGCCTCCACTCCTCCAAAGCAGAACCTTTCCTCCAAGCTCAGAAAGGACAGAAAGCTCACCATGGCTGAAAATAAGCACCATTTTGACAATAATTTATGCATGTTCTGCAGTTACTCAGGACACATGGTGAAAGAGTGCCTGAAGTCTACATCCAAGGCTTTAAAGGCCCATGCTGCTAGGACTACAACTTCAGAAGCCAAACTGGAGGCCTCCTCAGATGTGAAAAAATAGATAGCAACCTCCAAAGCTCTGCATGGAATAGAGATTGTATTGATCCCCCCATACACTCAAAAAGATCTATTTTAACATGTTGAAGAGAGGTTGACTGACCTAAACTGCTATACATATGTCTCCAGATAGAAGGAAACTAGCAGGTCAGTAACACAAAGAAAGAAATTGAAGAAGCAATATGTTCATTCCAGGGAAATTGCAGGTAGAGAATCAAGGGAGGGCAACTGCAGGGCTTACAGAACACCTTGATATATGATCTAGAAGAGCTCCTGAATATCTCAGACACAGCTGACTGGCAACAGGACTTGATTCTTCTAAGATCAAGAGAGAAAGAAAAGAGATCCAGATATGACTGGATTGATAATGACAAAAGACTCAGACCCAAAGTGAATTGTATTGCATGATGTGTGCAAAACATAACTTTTATAGTCTGGGCACACCCAAGACTCTAAATAAACAAGCATCCAATGTGAATCTGGTCACCAGATCACAATACAGAGCATCTGTTACATAATGTCTGGTACACTATACATACAGTAGAAATCAATCCAGCAGACAGACTGGATTGAAAAGAGATGGATATGAAGAACTGGATATGTATGAGCAGGATGGACTGGACATGGATTGAACACAGATTGACACAGATGCTTGATGACTTGACAATGATCTAAGAAAAGTCAAATGGATGTAGAATAACTGGATATGGACCTCAGGAGCAATGGCTCCTTACAATGTCCACTTTTTCTGACCTCAAATTCCTTGTGCCCTCCATCTCTATACTCTCTTATGACATTCCTTCATTCTCTGCACTAATAGACTCTGAATCCTTCAACTGTTTCAGAGATACTTCATTTGTCAATAAACACAATCTTTCCACATACTCTGTCCCTCAACTTCAACTCTGTTTGTTTGACAGAATCACAAACTGCACCATTAATCAAGCTCTTGGCCTCTCCATCCATTTTCCACCAGTGATATCACTCTGATGACATTTTATGTCACTTTATTGGATGGTTCTTGTTCTCTTGTGCTAGAATACAACTGGTTCACCTACTTCAATCCATTGATTGACTGGGTTTTGAGCAGTATCTCATTCTGCTCACCAGAACAGCCCATGCCTATACCTTCAAGCTCGACTTCACAGCCCCCAGACCCCACTT
This sequence comes from Pulveroboletus cf. aberrans, assembly GCA_038094155.1. NCBI lineage: Eukaryota > Fungi > Basidiomycota > Agaricomycetes > Boletales > Boletaceae > Pulveroboletus > Pulveroboletus cf. aberrans. The sequence goes on along the minus strand of JBBPTO010000388.1, from coordinate 6,405 downwards.
CAAAAGCTAACCCCATCCCCTCCAATACACTGTTTCTCAGAATGCAAGGCTTCACCAATCATGCTTATCAGCACTCCAGCCTTTATGTTGGCTTGTTGCCTAGAGGGCTCCATGCAGTTCAGTCTATGGCTCTGCCCTTCATAAAGCAACCTCTGCTCTGTCTTCATTTCCCCCTATCCAGTTAATCTCTCCAGTGTCCCTTCAGAGTACCATGATCATGATTTCACAAATGTTTTCAGCAAGAGAAAAGCCTTCAAGCTTGCTTCACATTGTGAACACAATTTAAAGATCAACTTGAAAGATTGTGCCCTCCCTCTAATCAGCACCACCTGCCCTTTCTCTTCTGCCCACACCACTCCAGCCCTCTTTGTTTACAAAAAGGATGGTTTGCTCCATCTTTGCATTGACTTTTGAGAACTCAACAAGATCATGAAGAAAGCTGCTACCCACTTTCCCACATCTTCAATCTTCTGGACACTCCAAGCCATGCAAAGATCTATACAAAACTCAACCTCTGGCATGTGTACCATCTGGCTCACATCACTGAAGAAGATGAATGGAAGACTTCATTCCACATGTGCTATGGCTTCTACAAGTGGCTTGTGATGCTGTTTGGCCTCACAAATGCTTCAGCAGCATTCTAGCAGTTTGTCAACTATCTTTTCTGATTTGCTTGATGTTTACATTATAGTCTATCTAGATGATATTCTAATTTTCTCTCCAGATCATGCTTCATACAAAGAGCATGTACAAGAGGTCCTTTGGCAACTCCACAAATTCTATGCCAAACCAGAAAAATGCAAGTTTCAAATTAACTTCATTGAGTATATCAGTTACCAGCTGTCTCTGACCAGACTGACAATGTTTCTGGAGAAGGTAAAAGCCATTCAAGACTGGTCTGAGTCTCATAAAGTCAAATACATCCAATTATTCCTTGGTTTCACTAATTTCTACCAGTGTTTTATTCGTGACTACTCTGCCACTGTTATTTCCTTAATCTGCCTGACCTGCAAGGATATTTCTTGAATTTTTGACAACTCATGTCACTCCACATTCTGGCACCTCAAGAACAGCTTTACCTCTACTTCAATCCTTTCCCATTGGGTCCCCAGTGCTTTTCTAATTGTCAAGACTAATGCCTTCAACTATGGCATTGCTGGCATCCTCTCTGTTATAACTACCTCAGATAGAGGACAGGTGTAGCCCCTAAAGAGGGTCTAGGACACTAAGGATGAAGGAGAGCAGGGCAAGCTGCTCTACAAGGACGAAGTATGAGGGTTCTGGGAGAACAAAGCTTTCTGCTCATTCTATCTCAATGATCTAGCATTGAAGAGAGGGCTTCCTCAAAGATCTATCATCTTGAGATGAACAAGAGGTTCCCTTAGAATAGCATAGCCTCAAGAGCACTACAAAGTCTCAAAGAGCAAGGAATTCCCAATGAGGGACTAGGATGAGGGACTAGAGGTGGAGCAAAGACCCAGTGTATTGAGATACATGAAAGGGAGGTCTAGCTTGCAGATACTAGTACAGGAAATGTGAGTTTATATGGAGTGGAATGGAGTTGCTGACAAAGCAAATGGAATTGCATAGAATGCGATGGAAATTGAATGATGAGTCAAGGTATCATAGTCAGTGATGAAAAGAAAGGAATGTCCAGATTGGAACTAACATTCATATGTATGTAAGCAATAAGAGAAAAAGGGGCCGATCATAACAAGGTGTAAGTGTCAACTGTATCATTGCTATTACTGTTCCATATCCCTCCATCTGCACCCTTCTTGTTTTTGCAGTATACATCCACCTGTACAGTATGTGATCACTCTAGTATAACATATCCTGCATTTCTGAACCTGCCTTCTTCACTGTAACACATGCTGTTACTTCAAGTAGTGACTGAACTGGGTCTTCATGCAATCATAACTCATGTCCATGATGCCAGATATATGCCTTGACTTCAAACAGTCTGATGAGTAAGGCATCCATACATATACCAATCAAGTCACATACCAGCACTGAATGATTCTTCAATTGAGGTAAGGTCTGGAGAGTATGGTGGGAGAATCAACCACTCAAGCTGTAAGGTACCTGTTGATCATGAGTGCAGCACACAATGAGTAGCATGTTTCACAGACAAAAACATCATGGATTTGAGCATGCTATTCTTGTGTAGCCCTTTCAAAATGCCATGCATAGGTCCAGTCATTCTTGCTAGTTTCATCAATGACAACAAACTCATATCCATCACCAATGAAATCTGTTTGAAGCATCTGATTAAATTCCTTACTCCAAACTCATCATGCTCTAAAGCAAATTTGTGAAGCATTTTTCAAGTGAGGCCCACATCATTTAGGGTCTGAAAGTGTACCAATGTCAAGATATCAATATTGTGCTCCATGGCAAGCCATGTGCAGATCTCATCCAGGAAAAGATCAGCATCCTCCAGGTAGAGGTCTTGAATTGCTCCTAGAATAGTATGGGTGATCTTATGAGTATGTCCAACAAGAGGAGATTGTGGTTGATTGACAGCAGTGCCCAGTCATCAAAAACATTTCTTCTTCGGTAAACACTGCTTCTTCAGACTACCAGAGCTTCACAAATATCCTTGACATTCCACCCACTGATTCACAACTGTAGCACAGTCTCCTTCAGGTCATTACTGATCTGATGGTTGACCATGTAGAGATACAAGCAGGAGTTAGACTTATAGGGAAGTGATAAGTATCTGTACAGCTCATTCTGTACTCCCCTTGGGGCCATCGATGCATCTCAGATTTCTTGTGTAATCTCATTAGTTTCACATACTGCTGTAAGCTGCACTTTGTCTTGATTCCTGTGTGCCTGTTCTGCCACCTCATCTTCTGTCCCTTCTGTGATCTCGCCTGAGTGCACATTGACTCGTCCAAGTACTTAGAAGGTTTTGTCCTTTCATTTCTCATTGTGGCCCTTGTGCTGCAGCTTCAAGCCCATCACCACCTCAGGCAGTGCATTTTGGAAGAAATAGCAGTTACTCAGACCAATTTCCCATGTAGACAGTAATACATCTCTTAGATGTCACCTCATAGGAGGCTTTGATTTCTGGGTTGCTTTGGGACCTCTTTTGGACCTCATCAGTGCCTTCTGGGAGCCTCCTCAGATTCATCAGTGCCTCCACAGGCCTCATGAGGGCTCAGCATAGGCCTCATATGTGCCTTCCTTATAAATACATTGGTGCCTCACAGGTGCCTCTGTTCATGCTCTCATAGTGATTTGTCAAACTCTCAAGCAGTCCATTCTCTATTCTCATTCATTGCCTTGTCTCTTTGTTTTCACTTGTATGCCACATCTATGGGTACTTAACATGCCCAGGTTGTAACACGAGGCCTTGGTTAACACTTTGAGAGTTCAAAGTGCCCCAGAGACAAAAAACAGACACAACATATTGTACATGTTCTGGTGCAGTCTTCCAAGCATCATTACCTTTTTATCTGACTTCAAGAACTTCAGACATGGCCTACCAGCCCCAATATCACTGAAGGTAAGACCACCCCTGCAGACTTTTGCATGAACATCAAAGGCCCAGTGACTGGTGATGGCAACAATTTTAATCCTGAGAATAAAGAGTATGTTTCTAGTGATGCTGAACTGGGGGTGGGGGTGCACACTGCACACAAAACCATTAAAATCCAGCCTACACAGTCCCACTGGTGAATTATTCCTGACCCTCCTACCAAGTGTCTATATGCCAATTGGAAAGCTCTGATTCCAACTCTCATTACACCCTATCTACATTATTTGTTGAGGACACTAGAAAACTCTCTGCCCTCAAGCTCACCCTCTATCACCCTCTGCAATCAGGATGACTGCCCACACAACTTGACTGACATACTCTGTCTTTTTTTGACCATAAGTTCATTTCTAGCATAGTACATAGTGGAGTCTCACATCTGTCAGATTTCACAATCACCAACATTGTGAGCTGCCAGTATTTGACAACTGCGCAAGTGCTAGTCCACTTTGGGCTGTTCTCTACTGCTCCTGCTCAGCCACACATGGCAGTCTCTGTCGATTTGTTGGCATTCTACCATGTGCTTTTTAAACGGTCATGTAATGCCATCAATGCATTAGCCTCTGCATTAAACATGCACTATGTTCATCAAGAATTCCACATGGTCAATATGAAGGTGAGCAGTGTTTACATATGCTCATTTACATAGGGTTGTAACTGTACAACAGGGAAATGCCATGCAGGAACCCTTCCAGTGAAGTCTTGGATACATGGTGCAATGGTATGACATACATCAAGTAGGAATGCAGCACAGAGTTGAAGCTGCCATTCAAATATATCATGACCATATCAAGACCTCAAAAATTCAAGTTCATGTATACCAATGTTTCATGCAGCATTCTATGTATCAAAGCCCATCACACCAAATCACCCATCTTCCATGATGGCAACTGCTTCTCCCACTCCTCCATTTTCTCTGAGTGTAGCTTTCTCATTCAACCCTGTCTCCAAGCTTTGGCTTACCCCTGAAAGCTGTGCATCCATCCTTGTTCAGCAATGCTCTACATGCTTTGAGGGAGCCATGTTTGGTGTGCCACTCTCTGATGGCAGCATCATTTATGTTGCCACAGATGGGAATTTTCATCATTGCCACCACTGTTCAGCCAGTGATAGTTCTTCATTTTATGAACCCAGCTACTTTCTTCCCAAATTCAAAGTTGATTCACTTGATGCTCACATTGAATGACAGAGAAAGAAGCTGTATAAGAGTTGGAAGGTTGTTGTGCCCAATGAGGCAATTAATTCATGTGAAGTGTCTTATGAGGCCACTGATGAAAGAAAGCAGAAAGCATCAATGGATAGTTTCAATGATACCAGTCTGATGGCACTCATATGTCATCATAACATCTATTAAGACTGGAACATTCTCTGCTCAAACTCCAGTCAGAGACTGGAGATCAAAAGGAAAAGGAGACTGGAGATGGTCAGAGATCTGAAGGGTCACATTGAAAAGAGGTTGAATGACCTAGACTGCTATAGGTCTCTGGAAAGAAAACTAGCAGGTCAGCAATACAAAGAAAGAAAATGAAGGGACGATTGGTTTGTTCCAGGGGAAATTCATAGAGTAGATCTCTGCAGAAGAGAACCACAGAACTTACAGGAGGCAAAATGGATGATGATCAGGAAGAGCTCCTATGCTTTAGACATGGCTGATGAGCACAGGACTTGATTCTTCACAGATCAGGACAGAAGAATGAAGATGATGATCACAGACATGGCTGAATCACTGACGATGATGAAGAACTGAACTTGAGATGGACAGAAGATAGATGGCAGATAGATAGATGATATTGTGCTCCATGTGAAACACAGTTTTTATAGTCTGGGCACATTCAAGACTCTAAATACATGTAAAGAGCATGACCGGATTGAAAACTGGATCATCAGATCAATGTATCTGGTGATCAGGTCGATGGAATCGGATCGACCAGATGTACAAATAAAAGTGTATGGTATAGTGAAATGAAGGATTGACTTACCAACGGATGACGGATGAGGATGGATTGGATTGGATATGAGAACTGGATCATACAGAATATGCTGGATATGCTGGATATGAGAACAGGGAACTACTGTTCCATACATCCACGGAGGACTTTGAATACTGACTGTCCCCAGTCAGATGCAGTGGTGGTAAGACAAGTGTGAAATGAATGAAGTGATGATGATTGAGTCCCTGGTCAGGAGACAGAGGGAGTGATGGGCCGATGATGTGTTGAGAGAGGCTGATGATGAATGATAGGTGATGAAGGATGTGATGACCATGAGGTAGACCATCTGGTGGTGACAAAGTGAACACACAGCACGAATGATGAGGATGATAGAGAGGAGCACACAGATGGACTGTCTTTAACAGAAGATGATGATGCTGGATGATGTAGAGACCAGATCCGAATGATCCTGGTCTGGATTGGATGATCCGAGTGATCTGAGTTGTCCTATCTGGTCCTGTCCTGTCCTATCCAACCCACTGGATGACAAGACTATCAGTACCAGATGATGTGAAATGAATGAAATGTAAGTAAGGACATATGGTCTGAGTAGCATCATAGAAATGGATGAAATGAAATGAAACCAGATGTGAGGGTCTGCTGAAGAGAGGTTGACCGACCTAGACTGCTATAGGTCTCTGGATAGGAAACTAGCAGGTCAGCAACACAAGAAAAGAAAGTGAAGGAATGATTGGTTCATCCCAGGGGAATTGCAGGTAGAGAATCAAGGGAATGCAACTGCAGGGCTTACAGGACTCCTTGGTAGTCGATCTAGAAGAGCTCCTAATGCTTCAGACACGGCTGATGAGCACAGGACTTGATTCTTCTAGGATCAAGAGAGAAAGAGAAGAGAAGAGATCCAGATATGAC
>JBBPTO010000387.1:22111-32159 GCA_038094155.1 Pulveroboletus cf. aberrans | reverse complement strand
GTGGAACAACTGAGGGAGTGATTACGAAAGCGGACACATTAAATAGTGACGGAGATCAGAGCGCATGAACTCCGATGTAACTCCGATGTAATGTCCGGAATAGGAAATGAGAGGTCCGAAAGGAAAAAGGGACATTACTGAGTATCGAGCCAACTCCGAATAACTCCGGTGTCAGGAGTTGTACTTGGTAGGCGGAAGCTTCGGAGTTGAGCGGAACAGGTCCGGAGTAAGTCGGAGGACCTTGGAGGAGTTGTATATTTTGACAATAACATTACTCTCATTTTGCATTGAAAGTCTTTGACTTTTGAAAAGCATAAAATCATAGAATTTTTCTAGCATGTTGAACATGGCATTATCTTTGTATTGAAATTCATCTAAGTTAGAGCCTGGATCACCACAATATGAATTTTAGGGAATGGTATGGGTATGGAATACTAACATGGACAATTAATGACAGTTTGACATAAAGCCCTGGTTGAGAAGGTTCCTTGTGTAGTGGTTTCTCCATTATTAGAACTAGAGAATAATGAAGATACAAATATTGGCAAGGTGGAGAAAGAAGACTATGACATGGAACATTGAAGAGGGCATCTGATCTGCAAATGACCTGAATGCCACTAAAGGCAGGTGGTGTGAAACTTCTAGAAAATTCAAAGTGGATTTCTAAGCTAATGAATAGGGTGTGGGTGTAGATCTTAACCCAAAGGATTACAAGAAGAGAAGAAAAAGGTGATGATCAATGGTAATGCTCACTAGTGTCCACAAAGAGTTGAAAATTATAAGTTTGATACCTCTTTGTTTGATAGGGCTGAGGAATCAACTAGGACTTGACAGCACTTGGCAGGAATTGAAGGGAGTTAAAAGAAGTTGAAGGAAATTGAACTTGGAGACTTAGAATGGATGGTATATGATGGCAGTCTGATATAGAATCCAGTTCTAAGTACAAACCTTTAAGTCTAGGCATTCTCAAGACTGTATATCAGAAAGAAAATATGCAGGAATGAATGTAAGAGTGAAATGAAGCAACATTCTAACTAGGAAACACAAACATTACTCATGGATGACTTGTTCAGAGAATGAAAATTAGGTCTAGTCCTCCAGAGGTAGAAGTTCTAACTCAAGAAGATGGCCTATCTGACTCTCAAGTCCTGAAATGACATGGAAGGACTTTGGAGAAGCTTGAAGGACCTATGGATACTTGAAAGAAGTGGAAATATTATTATAGAGACCTCTGATCTCCTACCATGAGACATTGGTAAGAAGGTCAGTCAACATGAATGTCATGGTGTTTGAGACAGCAGCATTGAAAGCAGATATCATTGTAGCAAGGGTGTGAAGGGTGAAGTGTTATCTTTCTATGTCCTTCAGTTTATCATGATTCAGTTATTTAATACTTTCAATGATTTTATTGTCCAGAGGAGAGCCAGAAGCTAAAGGGTATCTTACAATGGCAGGAATGGAAAAAGAAGGATCTATATTGCAGAGGAGGTAAGAAACCAACTGTTGATCAGCAGTGACATGGAGATAACAATTGATGTTGGTGAGAAACTCTCTGAGGCCTAACTAGGAGATTAATTTCTTCAGCAAGAAGATTCAGCAAGTGGGCCAGTTGTTCTTAAATAGAGAAGGTGGAAAGAAGCCCTTCTCATTTGAAATCATGGAATTTGAGGATATGGATATGTTTAGTGTGCCAGAGGAGGTGAATAAGCTAGTAAAGGAGGGGGCTAATGTTCAGGTAGGAATTAATAGAGATGATCATTCCATGGTTGAACATAAGCTGTCTGAAATTGACAATGTAGTCTATGGAGGAAAAATCTTTTCAGAGATGGTAGGCATGCATGAAAAGGTCAACTGCCTTGATGGAATGAATGATGGAGAGGTCAGGGATCAACAGTGGTAGAGGTGACAGAGGGGCTGCCTTAACTGGCCTTAGTGAAGGTGGGAAATAGAGCATGGTTTTTGTCAATGATAGAGTAGAGATCTGAAAAAAAGCATTCTGAAGGATGGTTTCTGGAGTGAGAAAGTCCATGACAGAAAGTTCAACAGGAAAGAAGTCAGTTTTGAAGATAGAGAAGGGAAATAAAGGCATTGCAACAACTTTCAAGAAACATGTTTTGAAATGATGGTTTTCAACAGAAGTGGATGAGGAAGAAAAGACAGTGGGGTGGAGTTTTTATAACTATTTAGGGCAGACTTGGCATTTTTCAAATTCTGTTTTGAAAAATTTCTTCAGCCAAATAACCCTTTTATTGGATCAGGAACATGAAGAAGAGTGGTGTTCCACATTTTTCCTAATTTCTCTTTCTCACCCTCTATAAGGTCAGGTAGCCATCTGGAGAAATTGAGTTCATATATGTATGGTGTTTTCATAATACATAGTTGGAATTGATAAGTGATTAGTGACAATACCTTAATGACTGTAAAGGGATCTTTGTGCTTTGACATGAATTTCGATTCAGGAGTATTGTAGAAGATCAGAGTTTTCTGTAGTGATATCAAATCTTTATCCTGCACTGACTGAATTCAAAAATGCTCTGCTGTTGTTCATTCTGATCTGAGTCAATCTGGTCATTGTCTAAAGGTCAGCTTTTAATCTGTTTCAATCCCATGTTCTGAACCTAGATTCATGCAAATTGGAAATCTATCTGATGCACCAGATCCTAGTTTCTCATGCACTGGATCACTTTTCCATACCTCAAATACTACTTTTTTTCCATCAGATTACCTTCTTTTTCATGTATCCTCTACTGTGCATTGTTTATATGTCTGGATAGATACATACTCTGTACTTGATCTATGATTATCAGCAATCCTATTACCATTTATCCTAAGCTCAAGGTTTGGTTCCCTTTTATTTTCATTTAGTTCTGTTCAAGTCCTGCAATACATAGTTGGCCTTCTAGCCCTATTGAATGGAAGAATCACAAACTCTTGTTTTTCAGAACTTAGTGAAGCTTTTTAGCACAGTCCTCATCTTTTTTCTTCCTTTGCAAAATTCTGGGTTAAGATTACGCTTGCACCCTACACTTTTGCTTAGAACTTCACTCCAATGTCTAATGCTATATTATAACAGTGCAGCTGAGATTTTTGACTTCTATTCAAATCTTATTTTCCTTGAAGAACAGGGTGAACAAGCATTTGTTTCAGAATACCATGACCTGGTAAGCAAGTTTGTGGGCAGCAAGGGCTTTGTCTTGCATGGCACAGAGAGACTTCAAGTAGGAGTAGATGACAGGAAGGTTGAAATCAGAGAGCACTATGAATAGGGCAGCTGGTGATGGAGTAAGGGTGGTAATTGTGGGTGAATTTGGTATGTATGATTTGATTAGCCCAGTGTCAGGGCTAGAGCTGCAGAAGATGCAGAGGTAATTTCCAACTCCTTGATTGACACATTTGGTTTTTTCATCAGATTGGGCTGGCATGTGGTATACAGGGAGAGGTTGTAATTTAGAAGATGATGAAGTTCCTTGGTAAGAGACAAGGTAAATTGGAACTCTCTGATTAAAGATGATCTTGTCACAAAGATCAGAGTGGTGAAAGGCCTTGTGGAAAAAGAGAGCAGCCACATCCTCTGTAGTGATTTTTTTTTGTAGGGCAAAGAATTACCCCCATTGTAAGCTCATAGTTGACCATGAACAACAAGGAACTGAAGCCAGAGAAGAGAGGAAGGTCTGTGAGCAGATTTCAGAAGATCTGCTGAAAGAAACATATGCAGGAGTGAATTGAAGTAAGAAGTAACATAGAAGAGTATATGTTTGCCTTGTTCTGTTGATGGCTAAAGCAACCTTTGACATACTTTGAACTAAATTGGGTGAGTCCAGGTGATCAAAACTCTGAAGGGATAAGCTGATGGGTTTTCCAGTAACTGGAGTGGCTGGTAGTGTTGTGATTGTGATGGCAGTGATGGATGTCATGGTAGAGGTGATTGGAGGGGGTATATACATAAATGCACCCTTTATAGGATAGTGATATGACTTGGAACCACTTAAGGCTCTAGGCAGCTTTCACTAGTCAAGGAGGGAAAATGAGTCAATGTTGTAGAGGCTGAGAAAAAAACCAAGAGCACAAGACTGCCATTTGGTGGGTGCATTCTTGTCTTTTATATACTACTGTACATGTTTGTATCTATTGTGCTCTAATCTAGATGTCCATGAGAATACCATAAGGATTGGATGTGGAAAAGGCATGGTGTGAAAGAATGAATGATTGTAAATAATTAGGAATAAGGGTATAAGATAATGTCAGGGTCATGAATGATGCATAGAAGACATAAGAATATTCTAGGAAGGTCTGGAATGCATACAATGGCATACTGTTTGAATGAAAAGGGTTTGCATGTTTGATAGAGAGTTTTAAAGATAAAATTGAAAGTTCATGCTTTTAGTGTGCTTCCAGTTCTGAAATCATTCCAATGTTTCCATGCTTTTGGAGTGATTTTGAGTTTTGAGATTCTGAGTTTAGAAACATCACTTCTGATACTTCCAATGCATCAAGAATTCTAAGTGTGATTGAAAGTGTCAGAAGGGTGTGAAAGTGACTGTAATAGATAGAATGTTGTTTGAGAGAAACTAGTCAGATAGACTGGAGCAGAATGCTGGAAGAACTGCACAGGCAAGTGCCTGTAGGGTCTGAGGGACAAGGAGATCAGATGTGAAGGTGAAGGCTAGCTTTCTAGCTAATGTAGAGTCAATAAGATTGACAAAAATAGTGTCTAAGAGAATAATGGTGCCTTTTTTGTTGTCCTTGTGAAGAATAGGATTAGGGCAGTGAGAGAGGGCATCAGAAACAATTTTCAGGTCAAAATCACTGAGATCAAGAAGCAAAGAAGTTTGTTGTTGGTTAATACTCTGAGGTTGTTGGAAATACATGAAATTTTTGTGGTCTGTAAAGGCTTGGACTGGAAATGGGAAACAAGAGAGGTAGTATTTTAATGCCTTCAGATTGTGAATGATTGTGAGAATTTCTTGAGTTTAAATAGCATGGTTTTGTTCTGCTGGTGAGAATGACTGAAACAAAGGTGCCAGTCACCATTGGAATTGATCTGGAGTGGAATAGCATCCATGGCATATTTGAATACATTTATTGTGATGGCAAAGGATCTGGAGGTTTTGAAAAGACAGGACCAGTTTTGTGAGAAAGAGAACTTTCAAGGTGTCAAAGAACCTCTGGCAGATGAAGGTCCAGTTCTGTGCAAGATTTTTCTTAGTAAGGTTAATGAGGGGGTAACTGTGAAGTAGTCAGGGGTGAATAACCAATAGAAATCAGTGAACTGAGAAAGGAGCAGATATCCTTTACTTTAGTGGGGGTTGGCAGGAGGCAGTATTGTTAAGTTTGACAGGATCCATGGCAATCTGTCTGAGTTTGACAATCATGCTAAGGTACTTTTTAGCCAGAGCTGGGTGGTTTGGTTGAGTGAAGCACAGTATCATGTATGTTGTATATGATGTGTGTACATGACATGTGTGGGAAACTATGAGATGAAGAAGAGAGAGGGTGGATAGAAGTAAAGAGATGCAAAAATCTCTTTATCTTGTTCTCTGAGGTAGCAGACAATTCTACCAGCCAAGGAACTGGTAGAGAGAGGAAAGGTTATAGACCTTGGTGGAAGAACTTACCAAGGATAAACAAAGTATTGCAAGACAGAGGGTTTTAGAGTTAAGACAGAAAAGAAGGGGACTCAATTTGACTGCCCAATTTGGTAAAAGTTACTAACTGAAGACCATAAGTGAGCTTTTCTTATATACACTACAGGAGTATTTGTCTCTATGTATGTCTCTATCATAAAAGGATAGGTACAAGTCATGAAACATGACTGGAGAACTGAATTCATTGGTTGGATATAAATACCAACCAATGGCATAAGTATCTCATAACTATGGTAAAGTGATGAATCAATGTAACAGTGTAACATGACCAATGTAAAATAACTAGGAATCTCAAAGTGAAGTTCTAAGTAAAAGTGTAGAGTGTGAGTATAGTCTTGACCCAGGAGATTGCAAAGAGAGGAAATAAAAAGAAGAGGACTGTATAGAAAAGACTCACTAAATGTCTACAGAATGCTGAAAAACTGGTTTGGAATTCTCTTGTTTGATATGGCTAGAAAACCAACTTGGTGTTGCAGGACTAGAACAGGATTGAAGGAAAATGCAGAGAAACTGGATTTATGGCTTAGAGCAGAGAGTAGATGGATTGCATAATGATGGTAGTCCAGTACTCAGTACTTATCTATTGATATACAGTAAAGATACATAAAAAACAAGGCAAAATAACCAGAGAAGAACAGGTCTGGCATATGAGAAAGTGATTCAGTGTGCAGGAATCTGATATCTGGTGCATCAGATAGGTATTCCATGCATGTGAATTTAGGTCCGGAACATTGAATTGAAACAAATTGAAGGTGGATTGAAAATGGATTAAAAATTAATATTCAGACAATGGCTGAATTAACTCTTATCAGAATGAACAGCATTGCAGATATTAAGACCTGGTTAACCTCCACTCAAACTCTGGTTGGAGATTGGAGGTCAAGGGGAAAGGAATGCCAGAGATGGCCGGAGATCCAAAGGGGTGAAGGATTGATGCATGACTTGTGTGTTGTGCTCTTGCACTGTCATGGACTTCTTGATTGGAGATGCATCAGAGGGATCTGGAAAAAGATAGGAGGAGTGGTCTAAGATGATATTCAGGCTAAGCTATCTACATACAGAGTTGGAGTATATAAATGTTGGATGGACTGTGGATTAGTAATGGAGGGCTATATAGGTGTGTAAGATGGGGGTTAGAGAAGTCATGACTGGAGCTGTGCACTGGTAGTGCAGTTTGCCAGAGCTGTGCTGCACAGGGTTGAAGGGATTAGAGAGGTGAAGCTAAACTAAATACAGAACAAGGAATGTATGTAAGGAAATCTAAGAGAAATCTGGAGTAGCAGAGTTGTATAATTAATGAGAGATTACTGGAGAGATGATTGGAGTTGAGTTTTGGAGGTCAGAGTTGACTTGATTGGATTCTGGGATATGATAGCAGAGCAGTTTCAGATTCATCAGAGCACCGGGTAGTGAAGCCAACCAGGCACATAGTTAAATGGTCTGCTGGCTCGCATGGATCTCAGAGGGTTGACCTCTGGATAGAGCTACCAGTGGATGGTATAGCTACTCCACCAGGCTTGAGGAAATAGTGCCATTCTTAGCCAGATCAACTGGATTTCTTTACAGCAACCACAGACTTTAGAGAAGGTGGGCATACTATCCACAGCTAGTCAAGTTGGTTAAGATGCTGTACAGCATGTGCCAACAAATACCAATAGAGACAGAACCTCCCCCTCCATGACCAGTGTGATGGGACAAAGCACTTTACGGTGAGTGCTGGCCCAAGTTTAGTACATGATAAAGGGGAGTAGGGATATTGAACAAGGGTAATGTGACTGAGAATGCCACAAGAACTTATCTGAAGTTCTTGTGCTGTTTATTGGCAAGTATATATAGTATAGAAACATGTGTGGTCATGTTTGTGTCATGTCATCCATGTATAGTAACCATGAAAGATCATAGAATGTCATACAACATTTAGGAACTTCTGATTTGTCAGCTTGCTCTAGGGCTGGCCAATAGAAACACAGTATTTGCAATGTGCTTAGTCAGCCACTTTAGAGGCAGCCAATAGAAGCTGCTGAGTCATCAATAAAAGACTCTGAATTTGTCATAAGAAGGCATTATGAGTCATAACAGAAGAACGTTCTGAAAGTTTATGAAATGTAACAAAACCATGATGAGCCGGACTTCATAGAAGGTCTTAGAATTTTCTGAAATAGCATGTGACTGTCCATGCTATGTGACTGGTCATGTGCCAGTCCATATGACTAACCATGTGATTAGACCGTGTGACCAGACCATGTGATCTGAAGTCATGTGATCATGTGATATGTAATCAAAGATTACATGACCACCATTTGAGTGTGGAAACATTAAAGAAAGTGATAGAAAAATAGAGAAAAATGTATAGAAAAAGATATATCATATTGTAGAGTATTTCATATTGTGATATGTAGGGTTAGAGAAGGCTAGAAAAGTTGAAATATTACTGTAGGAAACTGTATTTTTATACACTGATAATCAGTTAATCATAATTTAGAACCTGGATTATTGTTAGGACCAGAACATCCTCTGCTCAAACTCTGATTGGAGATTGGAGATTAAAGGGGAAAGGAGACCAGAGATGGTCGGACATCTGGAGGGTTGTGTCTGAATGAATGAAGGCTTGATGCAGGACTTATGTGTCACATCTTCACACTGTTGCAGCCTTCATTGGTTAAAGACGCATGAGAGAGAATCTGGAGATGAACAGAGGACTGTCTAAGTCAATATTCAGCCTAAGGTATCTATGTACATATGTATACAGGCTTTGTATATGAAAGAGGACTGCAGATTAGTAAATGGAGGTATGGATGACTAAAGTAATGGAGATTGGATACATATGTGCTGGAGCTGTGATCCAGTTCAGGAACAAGCCAGAGCTGTGCTACAGCATTGGAGGATTAGAGAGGCAAGACTAAGCTAAATAGAGAACAGGATATATGTAAGAAAATCTAAGAGAAGTCTGAAGTGATGGAGTTACATATTTAATGAGGGGTCACCAGAGAAATGAGTGGAGTTGGATTCCAGAATATGACAGTATTCCCCTCTTAGGCCTGAACTCTTGAAGACCTTGAGAGGAGACTGGTAGAGTCCATTGGAGTTTGTCATCATTGGAGCATGGATGGTGGGTATAGGGATCACAGCAGAGTTGGATCAAGGCTTGACCTCTAACCACCACCATGTCTGAAATTGATAACATCAAGTCCTGGTCAATGTGTGCCTTGTGGAGTGCAAGGATGACAATGACACCTTGTGGAAGGCAAAGGTCACTGAATGGAGAAGACAGATGAAGGTGTGGAAGGAGGAGAAGAGTCAGAGGAGGGCAGAGGAGGAGGCAAGGAGAAAAGTGTCAAAATATACCTGCTTTAACCTCCAACTTTCTTCAAGGTCCATTTCCACGACTCCAAGGTTAACACACACCAAGTCCCTCAACTCTGCTCTGAAGCATCTCAGAGTTGACTGTTTCACTCAGTAAGGTCCCTTTCTTCCTTCGGACCTTATTTATTCTATTCTGGACATTATGTTGAAGTTGCATTGAAGTTCATGTGCTCCAATCTCTATCACTATTTAGTCAGTTCGCTTTTGTCATTCCTTCCTCAGTTGTTCTGCCACCACTGTGCAACACTGAGGTTAGTTTTTTTTTAGCTACATCTAGCTCTCCTTTTACTTATGTCTATAGTCTGGGTATCTCTATCCCTCCATAGCATGCACATCTTGACAGAAAGCAGCAGAGGAGGCTGCATGGAGGCAGGCTGAGGAAGCAGCCAGAGTCCAGGTGAGTGTGGCTTTCACCACACAGAGGGTCTTTTGATAGAGTTTAGTCAGAGTGGAGCTCCAGGAAGGGAAAAAAGTGGGCCAGAGTGCTTCAGGACTGCTGGAGGTGTGACAATCATGGCCTTGAGTGTGAACTTGGGCCTGGGAAGTTGTCATCATGTGCGGCATGTCAGAATGCAAAGGTGAGATGCAAGAGGCTGGGGGAGGAGAAGGTGGAACACTGGAAGTGGAAGAAGGTGGAGATATCAGAGGGGTCAGAGCATGTGCAGAAAAAGGTGCAGCTGGAGGTAGAGGGGGGTGGGCTGGGGTCCAGGGCAGATGAAGCCCTTCTAAAGATACT
The DNA here is from genome assembly GCA_038094155.1 of Pulveroboletus cf. aberrans. NCBI lineage: Eukaryota > Fungi > Basidiomycota > Agaricomycetes > Boletales > Boletaceae > Pulveroboletus > Pulveroboletus cf. aberrans. Next base: position 22,415 of record JBBPTO010000387.1, on the reverse strand, counting down.
TCTGAAGATCTGGAATGTGATGATTTATCATAATTGTGTATTTGACCACCAAGAGGTGCTATTGAGCACTCTGATGCAATTGAAGGTGGAAGAGATCTACAGAGAGCTGGAGAGGACGGATAACAAATGGGTAAACAACTGAAAGATTGCAGGGAAGTTGGCCAGGTTGGCCAAGAGGGATGCAGCAGTGTCAATGGAGACAGAGGAAGCAGAGGGAGTGGAGGACAGGGAAGTGGGGGGGGGGGGGGGGGGGGGGGGGGGTGGTGGTAAGTGTTTGTGAACAATATTAAATTAATGAAAAAGG